>JANHFX010016752.1:6438-19251 GCA_027560015.1 Chloroceryle amazona | reverse complement strand
CTTCTGCCTTTCCTCTTCCTCCATCACTATTCAGGCTGTAACGAGAACCAGAAACACAAGCAGGCTCTCCAGGCGGGGGGGCGGGGGGCGGAGCTGCGGCTGAGCCTCTCCGAAGGCGGGCGGCGGGGCGAGGTTGGCCGGCGCTTGAGGTTGCCCCGTGTGACTCGGTTAAACCTTGATAGGGGCGATCAGCTTCCCCGGCAGTCGAGGCCTGGGCTGACGGGCCGCATCTCTCTGGCAGGTCCCGGGGCGGCGGCTGCCACCATCCGCGGGCTCTGCGCCGAACAGGCACCGAGTCTTTCCTACCAAGAGCTCAAAGACTTGAAGAAGACCAACATCCTCCACATAGACGTGCGGGAGAGGTGGGAGATCGATAGATTTGGAAAGATCCCGGCGTCCATCAACATACCCTGTAAGTCGTTACCACAGCTGCGTGGAGATGCTAGGTGCCCCCCTTTGCTTGATGGTCGCCTCTGCGAACAAGTGGCGACCGAGCAAATAGAAGCTGTGCTAGACAGCTGCTAGTGTGTTGCAAGGCTAAACTTTTCCTCCAGAGGAACTGGAAGCTTTTACAGTGTCAGCCTGTCTGTGGATGGAGCACAAATGAGACTTGTTTTCCTGTTATTTCCCAGTGGGTGAATTAGTGCAAGCTCTACAAATGGACCCCACGGAGTTCAAGGAGCAGTACAATCAAAAGATGCCTTCTAAGTCGGACCCTGTGGTTTTCTCCTGTTTGGCAGGAACAAGAAGTAAACAGGCACTTGGTTTTGCCATGTCCTTGGGTTTCAGCAGGTATGACTTATGTAAGGACGGTATGAATGCAGCTTCCCCCCCCATGAAGCAGAACTCATACTCAGCTTCTTGTGGGCAAAGGTAAAAATTCTAATGTGGAATATGAACAAAATGAGTTAGACACCTTCTCTTGTCTCCACTGAACCCTGAAAGACACCACTGGGTGTTCCAGCAAAGCGAGGTGTATTGCCCTGTGAAGCAACCCCTCAGCAGCTCTGCGCATGTGCCGCAATCTGCTGCAAGACTGTGCTGCCACTGAAGGGTCCTTCCGCCTCTTAGGGCTCCTTCACCAAAGGCGTTCCTTCCTTACGCGGTTTCTTCAGACTCGGGATCACTGGAGAACTGCTTACATTGGTAGAAGTACAGTCTTAGATTAAATAGTTTATGAAACCACACCCTTTGTTAAATTGCAGTTCTACTTGTAGGGTTCACTGTTGACAAAATACGCTTTTGATTTCAGGAAAGCATTGGATTGTTTGCCTCCTAGGAGCAAGGCGGTAGCTAAGATGACAATGAGATTGTTAGAGTGAAAGCAAAAGCAGCGTTTGCTTGGCAGAATTGTTACACCCGTGCCAGAAGGTGCCTCACTGGCTTGAAGACCGCAGATAGAATTTAAAAAATTGGTTGTTTGCTCATGTTTTTGCTGAACTACAATTCATGAACTGGAATATCCCTGCTAATTCTAGTCAAAAAGTATGAAACCATGTTCTTGTTTTATAAATACATTGTTTTAATAAGTGCAAAACATACTCCATTACCAGGTTTTTCATGCTGCCTAACTGAAGGAGTCAGTATTATTTTGTATGGTGAAGTTTCATTTTCCAGAGTTTAGTTTTGTGCAGGCTTATGTCATATCTATATAACATGTATGTTTCCAGGAGCTAAGGATCAGTGTGCTGTGTTTATTTGATGACATCTGAAGTATTGGACATAACACGTAAATCTGTCACTGCAGTGAGCCTCTTCTCTTTCTAAAAAAAGAAGTAGCGAACTGTTCCATTGATCCAGCTGCTACAACTTCCTTGATGTTTGAACTCCAGCATTGTGTTGTTAGGAAGAAGAGAGTTGCACAACACACTGCACGGAAGCAGGCAGTAGTGGAGTACAAGGAATGTTGATCTGGCTCATTGAAGCTAGGTGCAAGTGTACTTGATTGCAGAGGATTTCTGTATGTTTCTTTTTTTCTCTGATTTTTTTTTTTTTCATGAAGAGTCCTTCTTAACGTTTTATCTTCTGCTTATTTTCAGAGTTCAGCAGTATGCTGGTGGCTTTGAGGATTGGGTAAAACATGAACCTCCAGAGAAAAAATGAAGATAACTGCCCCAACCCTTGCCCCCATCGGGGCTTCAGGATGGTTTGTAGGTTTTAGCATTCAAGTTGTGTGCATTCCACTTCCAGAATACAGCCCACTCCTGTTTTCTTCAGTAAATGGCCATTCACCTTCAAACGGCCACGTAGATCAACTGCTTCGTTCAAATTATGTTTAAAGACTATGGCATGAACAGATGATGTTAAATTTGTTCAGCCTTTACTTTGGACTATGTTTTCTGGTGAAACTATGTGAAAAAAAACTTAAGTGCTTATGTTTACCAAGGTTTTTTTGTATAATGTAGCTTATGACCATTTAAATTAATTGCAGTAGGACAAATAAAATTATCCATTCCCAAATACCTGTGTTGGGTAGTTTGTTTAGAGTAATTAAATGGAATTGTGGTAAATGCCCTAAGCCAAAACCTCACCACTGGTTAGAAAATGCAAAGGGAAACTAACCTGATGCTAGAACACTCATTGCTCAAAACACTGCCTCATCCCTTATTTTAAAAGTATATCCATTTTTATGTGCAGATCTTCTGCGCACAAAATATTACAGTGTTCATACAGTAACCCGTTTCCTCAGCAGCTCAGTATCAAGTGAGAACCTGCCTACATTTGAAATTGTTATTACAGAAATGTAATCACTTTATGCTGGGAAATTGGAGGTGTCCAAGGAAGTTACTAAACTCCCTTCTTGTAGGTACATTGATTTGCAAGTCTCAAACTTCAAAAAACAAGCCATCCCCTCCCCACCTATAAATTTGCATAGTCATAATTTTAAGCATTCGTTTTGGTTTTTAATGCTGTTAGCAGCTCGGGGGAACTATCAAAGCTGAATTACTTTGGCTTCTAGAAAATAAAAGTCCTAGCACAGAAGTTCAGTGCTCTGCTGGACATTGGCAAAAGGAATGACAATTTCTGGTTCTGCTGCAGTCAGTATCACAGGCAGTGTACACCTACCCTACAGCTCTTCCATTCTGACAGTGCAGACTGCGTCTCGAGAAAAGGACCGACCTAAACACTACACCCTGTCAAATTTAGAGAACAGAGAAGAAAAAGTAACTAATCTTACTAGAATTTTCTCTCTCCTAAGTCCTATGGTCTCTCTGCAGTCATTTGTTTCTGAAGGAGAGCTCCTGTAGTTGGCACAGCCAGCTGTGTCAGCTCTGCTGCACTGACCGTGTCTCTTGCAGGGATTTCTGTTCTGTCCTTGCCAGTAATCAGAGACCCCATAGTGTAGCTGTTGTAACGGTGTCTTCAAACGATCATTGGTTTTTTTCAGTTTCTTATTGCTATACTTCATTTCTAATCCATAAGCCCAAACAATTTAAGAACCAGAATTTAGACTAATTTCCAAAATGCTGGTTTAGTTTGATAAATTAATGGGAGTCAGATGAAATGAAAATGCCACTATGAGTATGGGTGTTACCTTGTTGTGGTTTATTACTCTACAGTTCTGTCTTTTTCTTGAAAGGTCTTTTCCAGACTGGATCAGGAGGAGTAACAGGTGCCAGCAGTTTTGTTGGGATTTAGCCAAGTCCCATGATCTATTAATTTTCCCTGTTTACTGTGACCTAGACTGTCAGGCCACAATGCTGTGGGCACACAGTCAAAGGGGCATCTGAAGCCCACTTTTGGCTGTGTTGTGCCAGGCCTCACTAGAACTGATGATACCTTTTGATCATCAAGGTCAGACTGTATGGAAAATTGAGACACGCTGAAAATATTTAGCTAAGTATGTATTTAATCATGCCTAGCTGTACTGACCAAGCCACCAAACTTCATTACACAGATGAACAAAAGCAAGGAGATCTAATCAACTAAACTTAGTCACGAAGGGCCAATGCTTCCTTTTGTAGCTACATTAAAGTTTGTTGTGGACATTTAAAACTCCATAGCCACAAAAAATGAACAGCAGTTACACTGGGTCACACCAAGATCTGTCTAGCCCCTTGTTTTCTGTTTGGCAGCAACCAGTAATAGACACCTGAGGAAGAGCGGAGAACAGGGTTAAGTGTGTACTGGTACCATCCCCAGCTTATTCTCATTCACAACTCTGCACGCTTTGATGCTTCCCTCAGGCTTTGCCTGTCTTGGTACATGTGAAGAATGGGGGATTTTTTTTCTTCTCAGTAGGAAAACCCCTGTCTCTAGCCCTTTTTTTCCCTTTCCCTTAGTTTTTGTTAGTCTCAGTAGATTTAGTGTTTACTAGACTCCGTAGTTTTTTGTGGTTTCTCAAACTTTGTAGCTTGTCAAAGTTGATGATCCTTTCTGTGTCTTCCTTGATAGAACTTACTTAAAAAACATCATTTGAAAAGCAACTTGTCTGATACAGTTCAGTTTGCTTCTCCTTTTAGATTTTTTGTTGTCTTTTTTGCATAGACGGCCTGTGCTTTGACACTCTTGTCATCTGTGACCATATAATCCACAAAGACTTTCAGCTACCTCCCTTTTTAGAAGATGCCTCATTTTTATGTATTTCACAGGAAAGACATTTTTTTTTAATATATTTTTTCTGGCTGGTTGGTAGCAAGGCTGTTGAATTCACAGTGTATTCCATTCAATTTACATCTTTCTTTTTTAGAACTGTCATCATTGAATCCAGTTCACTTGACTGCACTTTCACTGTTTACCCTGGAATCAGAGCTGGTAAAACTATCCTCACCTCCCTAGCAGAGAAACTCTTGAAGATACTTCTGTTTACCATCAAGAAGTGTCTGAGACTTCAGCTCTGAGGGTTAGGTCACATAAGCAATTTAGGTGGGATTTAAACTGCAAAGGCTCTGGAGCAGCAAGAAAACTTTTCATGACTCCAGGCAGAAGTCTTGTTCAAAACATTAGCTTTCTTAGCAGGTTGTGTTGGCATATGCAGGAAGACTGGTGTTTACCTAAAGAAAAGTTCCCATTGAAGAACTTCACACAGTGCTCAAGTTGCATTGATTTATTTCTACTCCCCAAGTCCACGTTACAAATAGCACATTTTAGACTTCCAAGAAACAAAGGCAAATAGCCAAATTCACCAATCAAGTGTCAAGAAAAGGTATGGATCAAATGGCAACCAAAGTAGCAACTTCAGTTCTATTTCACTGAATCACCAGCCAATTACAAAGACAGCTATTTGCAAAAACTGTTGGGTTAAGTGGACATTTCGTTCAACGAAGACGCAGCATAGAGCAAGGGTTTTCAAGATTTTCCCTCTAGTATTTCAGACCACTGAAATGTGTTGCTTCAGGGGAAAAAAAAATGGAAAACAATGTTACTGCACTTTATCATTCAGTTTTTATACTCGGGCGAGTTGGCATTATCAGTCAAAAGGAAGTTGTACAGAACTTAATTATCAACAAAGTTACCTAAAAATCAAGAAACTCGATGTAGGACAATTCCTGACTTCAGTGAGGTGTCTGCCTGAGTAAGGAACGCAGGATATGGCCCTCTGGTTGAAGGAATCTCCAGCACATAGTTAACCAAGGAATCCCATTTCAGTTATTCTAAAGCATTGCTTCTAAGATCTCAATTAAAATCAGCCAGTATGAAGCTCACCAAAAGCTTGATCCTCTTAAATAAACTCTCTAGCGAACCACACAAATTCACACTAACAGTGAAAGCAGACTAACAGTGTATATCTTTTGTACAAAAAAATCCACCATAAAAAATAGCAACCCTATCCAGATTTGTAGTTGATTGTGAAATATTCCCATTGTACTATACAGTACGTTTACTTGCAAAAAAAATATTAATAGTATGTTGTTTTGTTTTTTTTTTAATTTCTAACACTTGAAATGTTTAAGAAAACTGCAGAATCACTATACATATTGCACTTCTCTGGTAAGTTGGGCTACTATGCTTCCTGGAAAAAACATCCAAATACATCTACCGAGTAAAACAGCATTTTCCTACTCCAAAAAAGGAACTGAATTTCTTTCCTGCAGTTTTCATTAAAAATGTAACAATATTCTTTGCAGGCTCTTCTAGGCGTTGCTTCTGAAGGACTGCCGTGTTGTTACAGAATCCATATTTGATATTTTTTTTTTAAATCAACAAAACTCAAGGCAATGAACAGATTTAACATACAGTGCACTATCTTCCTTCAGTCACAAACAAAATGAAGACAACACAAGTCGTTAATACAGTTACACTTAAGCTTCAGGTTACTGTCACTTTAAAAGTAGTTCACTTCAATGGCAAGTTACAGTTTTCTCAAAGCAAACAAAACCAATAATGAACTTTTTGTTTTGAGTGGATAGTGTGAATCTTTTGCAGCTTGGTTTAACATTTGATTCCTTACATTGAAAAATCTTAATACATTTGCTCCAGCGTCAGAGAAAATGATGCAGTTTTAGAGAAAAAGCTTTCAAAACGCTTGACACAAACAAGCTATTTATTCTTCAAGTTCTTTGTCGAAGATGTTACTAAAACCTTCTGTCCATTTCATGAACACAGGAACGATCCCAGGATGTCTTGAGTCAAAGTGGTCCATAAAGAAATTCTTTGGAATGTCTTAAGATTGGCTATAACTAGAGTTCTGGCTACCATTTGGACCCTGTTCTCCTTCACTGTTTGAAAGAAAAAACAAACAACAAAACAAAATATGCACCTTCAAAAAGAAGCATCATACCACATTTCTGGTTTTGTTTTTTTTTGGTTGGTCTTGGTTTTCTGGTTGGTTTGGGTTGGTTTTTTTTAATTAAAAAATACAGTATTCTGAAAATAGTAAAAACCTTTTGAAGGAAAATACTTCAACATATACACAAATAGGTTAAGATATCCTGCTCAGTTCCATAAAAGATGCAAAGGTTATTCTCAGCATGCATAAATAACTTTAGTGTATTTATTTGAATAATGATTTTAATATATCCCCATGCAGCTGCCTGCTCAATCTACTTCTGAAGTCAACATTTCCAAGTTTGCATTATATAAGCATGTGCAGAGGAATTTGCATGTGCAGATTCCCAACAGTGATATTTAATCACAGTAATTAAAGATGACATCAAGCAGGCCCAGTTCCAGTGAATCTGGCCCAGCCACGGACCCCCACAGCACGATTCCTTACATTTGCTAAGATGCACCGGTCACATTCTAGTCACATTAATGCTCTCCATAAAACAATTAATGTTCTGCTTCTCACTATCTCCTGAACAGTCAAACCGGCTGTAATAGACAGGTCTGCACTGTAAAAAGCCATCTGCTACAACCCAAATGAAACAGTTGCTCATTCTGAAGATGGCAGTCTGGTTTTTCTGTAGGAAAGGTGTATTACAGAAGTACGGTACCTGTTTGGAGGTGGTTTTGGTTTAGGCATTTTACTAAGAATAGTAGCCATCTCTTTCCTCTCATCAAAGTTCTTCCACTGCTCATACAGCTTCAGAATAACCCTGATTATTTCTAAAATCTGATTAGAAAGAAAAGAGATCCTAAGGTCAAACACAACAGTGATTTTATCTTTCTTATAGTCAGCTTAACTGTAATTAATTAAACGTGCCCTAATCTGGAACTAAACAGCGCAATTTTCATATTATATACAAGGCTGTTTCACGGTTAATCTGGTCTCACAATAAACCATTTCTAAAGTTAGGGGTTTTTCATTTAATTGTGAATGGGAGCCTGAACGGAATACTTTCCCTCCCCTTCAGTCGTATATATCACACCTCCTCCCCTGCAACCTAAATAGCTATTTATTTATTTATTTGCAACTACCACCACAGCTTATAGCTATGCTACTGGGACAACATGGACACCTGGCAGCATGACTGCAGCTGGATGACCATGGACTACCAACACAGTAACAGATGATTATCAATGTTCTATACACATCAGAGGCACAGTGTAAGGAAAAAAAAAAGCCCCAAACCACAAAACATTGGTCTGATTTTTTTCCTTCCAAGAAACAAGGAGCCAAGGCGTGTCTGTACTATCATTATTATTATATATTCTTATACAGATATAATTAAGAACTTTCATATTCCACTTCTGGAAGTCTAAGCATTCTCTACTAGTTTGGACATTTTCTATCTACTGCGCCTCAACTACCTTAATTTCCTATTAAATTTCTAGTGCAATAATCTGTATAAAAAGTTCATCATTTGTTTCATCGTTCTCTAAATTAATAACATAGACTTCTTTCTTCTTTGTAATACACAGACTTTGAGTAAGTGCTGGAACAGTATATATCCAAGAAACAAAGTCACAGTTGGCTAAAAGGTCCATGGTGTTAACGTAAAAATTCAAGCTTGGATTGTATCACTGGCATGAGAACCAAGACATGTAAACATTCAAACACATTCAGCTCGAGCTTATGGTAACCTTATCTGTCAAATGTAGGTTGGTTCTCCACTGCTGCCAGTTTATTATCACCCTGCTTTTACATGCATGACTGCATAATTCACACAGCTTTTGATGAAGCACAGAATCCACACTGTGCTTAAATGTGAAGATGAATCCTGGAATACAAATACAATGCCAGGAGATCATCAGTGGGATAAATGGCAATATTGAGGGCACAGAGGGTAATGGTACATCTCATCCATAATATGCTATTTAATACCTCACTGAAATTCTGTTTCAAAAAAGATAATCTGAAAAACATGTGCAGAGTGAAACACCATGCTAAGGAGAAGGAATAATAGTTTGGCTTGCTTGCTGGAGCTAAACAAAGGATAAAGAAGTCAACAAAAAAAGGAAAAGGAACTAGTGAAAATGAAGAGCATTACTGGTAGGAGAAGCACTGTACCTTGGAACCTGATACATTTATGAAAGGGATTATTCAACATAGAATTTGCAACAGCAGGAAACTCAAACTGATTGATCTTGGCATCCCCCTGTTTAACATTAACTGAGCTCATAGTCCTGGTCATCCTGAAAGTGTCAAGAATGTTTAGTGCTCTGCTCTACTACAAACATTTGTAAGGAGGAAACAAGAACAGTGTGTAGGAACAACGCTGAGAGGCAAATCAGAAAACTCACGTGCACTAGAACTTAAAAGTGAAACTCTGCTCCCAATCTTGAATGACAAAAAAACTTGAAATTCCTTTTCTGGCAAAAGATGCAAAGGGTATTGCGTTTAAATTTTCATCTGAAAAATGGCAACACCAGCAACACACTTTGCCATTATTCAATGGTTCTGTCTCAACTTTCAGGGCAGGGAGACAACTAAATGACCTGACACTGTCTCCCTCCCTAGCAGGTCTACCTAATTTCAACAGCACCTAAAATATGATCACTGAATGAAGTTCAAAGCAGTACTGCAAACATGTAAGACAGTATTTTTATAACCATGACTACCAGTTCTGGTCAGTCTGTACCAGGCGGCAGGAATTAAGAACAGAGTACCTTTTCCATATCAACAGACAGCTCAGCAAACCATTGCCTTGCATCCTTCTGCTGGACAACACAGGCCACGTGTAGGCAAGCTGCAAAGATCAGGTGACAGAGATATTGAACAAAGATCCATTCTTGATACAGTTAGAAACATTCTATTTTTTTTTTTATAAACACTATATAGTTCAACAGAGAAAAATCAGGATTAATGATCTGATTTTTCTTCAAGGCTTTTTAAGTTGCAAGGCTACACTGTCAGCACTGTATGACAAACTGAAACACTTTATGAGGGTGCATCTTACCTCCACTGAAACATGGCAAGGGATGTTACTTGTATTACTTACCTAAAGCTATCATGAAAGGAGGGTACAGCAGACAGAGATCAGTTCTGTATGTGTCATTCACTATCCTCCTGTGCAAAAAAGAACTTCTAAGTGTTGTCCCATTTAACTTTAGACCATATGATTTCAAAAACTGCTGTCAGTTTATAAATATTTTGTCAGTATCCCATATGGTAGAAGCAGTGAGGCTGCAGAGCAAAACAGCAAGGGAAGAGGTCTCTTCCCTGTAAAAATCTCTTAAAACCTTACATCTTTTTCCCTGTAAGTTATAGCAGAAGTTTATGTGGAAGCACTATTACAGTACCAAAAGCTTCTTTCTGCAGAGGGTGTTGATGCACACCATAAAATAACTATACCTGTTCCACAAATAAGTAAGGGAAAATTTAAACCCAGTATTTTTACTATCTTCCCTGTATTTGAGAAACAGTTCAAGAATAAGAGTTCTACTAACACAGCTAAAACCCCCTATATACTGCTTCTACCTCCTGTGACAAGATACAACAGAAAGCCCACACTGATAGAAAAAGATTACCTCTGCTCATAGTCACTGTTCGGTAGCGTAAAAAACTCTGCTATTGCAGCTAGTCTAAAAATAAAATTTAGACCACCACAAAGTAAAAACATTACAGGGTTAAAGACAGAATAAGCTAATCCAGGGACATATACCTGCACAAGTTAACTAGGGCACCCTTTGTAATCAAATATGGCTGGGCCTGCCTTTGCTTAACCACCTTTGAAGTTTAGCTGTGAAACCCTTGCCTTCTTGCTGAAAGGAGACAATCTTGTCAATCACTGTCTTAATTACCATGCAAGAGGTAGCAGCATGTCTTCTTGGCCCATATCTTGCACATACTGGAGCAAAGGTCTATAAGGATGATATACTATCAAACAGCAGTCCTAGGAAAAAATGTCATCGGGATAAAAGTTAGATTATAATACAGAATGTGTTGTCAGTTCCTATTAAAAACATTTGGTTTACAAGTCAATTACTGACTATTTTTTTAAGTAGTATTCTGACACCTAACCCTGCTTTAATGAGGGCAGTGCTCTCTCTAGAATACCATTACATAGCATGGTTGCCAGTCTGTCAATGTCCTTCCCCTAAGAGACAGAGAAAGCCACATCTGCAGCACACCGAAACCTCATTTGCTTACAAACCCGTAATTCCCACTTGGAAATACAAAACACTGCCAGAAAACAGTCTGTCCCTAAATACCATACATGGGCAGTACGCCAAAATAATTGACACTGGTTTGGAAAGGAAAGGAGAAAAAGGCAAACAATTCACTGCTCTCAAATTCCGTCTTTTCAGGCCCAGCTTGGTGCAAACAAGAAGGAATAATGTTCTCACTGGAAGTGGCCAACTCTATGGGTACTGAAGGGAAAAAGCTGCATTACATTACAAGTGCTGACCATCAAAGCAAGACACAGTTATTACAGATACTATATACTGCACAGCATACTGCAAAAATAAGCTAATCCCCAAAACATAGCTTCTTGTATATGAAGTTACTTGAAATAAAACTCCTGTATACAAAACTCAAAGAGTTATTGCCATGTACAGCAGAGGTATAAAGGACTAAATCCAAAGAGAGTATCTCAAAAGGGGTTATAACAACTACAGGCACAAACAAAAATTTCGATCTAAGCTCTTCTGTGTCCCATTCCCGAAACACACCCTTTCTCAGTTGCTTCCTAACTCTCTAAAGAGAGAGAAGAATGCCCTCACCAAGCCTAGATGACAGCTCAGTAATTACAGCATTCTGCTGAAAGCATAACTATTAGACCTGCGTGGACATCATTCAGAATTGAACTGGGGAAAAAAAATACAAACCAAAAAACAAACCACCAAAAATCCACCTACCATTAATTCTAAGAGATAGAATTCACATTCTAGTATCTGCAAAGAAGTAAAATCACAGTTAAAAAGCAGCAAGTTTCAGATGGCAGAAAGAATTAACTGGCATCCAATTTAACATCATGAATGCACAGGAATTCTCAACATGTATTTCAAAACCCAAACAAAAATCAAACCAGTATTGGCCATTGCCTTATCACCATTATAACTGAACTCCAGTCATAACAACACATTTAAACATTCTGGATCAAGTTTACTGTGAAAGACTACTTCATTGGCAGTACTTCTCTCATTTGTTTCAGCATCTGGGAGCAGCAAAATGTTCCCAGTGTATAAACACATAACAGCAACAGAAGTCCTTTTATAGAATTAGAGCCCCTTTATCAGGCCACTAACATGCCAAGTGGCCTTCTGAAGTATACTCAGATTTCATTTCACATGAAATATTCTGTCCAGTTGCAGCAATTAAATCAGCTCTCATATTCCATAGAGATAGCGACATATTAGTGATATCAAGGAAAAGACTGGGCTGCTTTGATATAGGAAAGCAGTACCCTGAAATAAATTTCCCTGTGCCTTTCAAAAAACTACAGCACGGGTTTGCTGGTTTCAAGAAAAACTACAAAATTTCTTAGTATTGTGACTGGGAATGTCTCGAAAACCACCGGCAAATCAAAATTTTAATTAATAAATAATAAATAAAAATTATTTCTCAAAAGCCCTTCCATTTTACAGGCAAAACCAGAACTGCTTTCTGTAAGCCAACTGTTTCTTGTGCAAGCTTGGAAGCATTCCAGGGGCAAGGGCTATTTACCATCCCTGGAGCAATGTATTTGTAAACAATATTCAAACAAAGCTAAATCTCTTTTTTCATCATACTACAGAAAAATTACTACTTCAGTCATCCAATCCCACCACTTCTCTTTACACCGTTCCTGTCAACAATTTAAGGAAAGGAGGTTACATAAGTTTTGTGACTTTTAAAAGGAACTTTCCCCATAATCTGTGCAAAAATAATTACAAGTAACCTACATAAGAATATGAAAATAATTCTTTTTTTAGAATTTGAAAGACGGGATTTCCTGCTAACAACAGTCTTTTAATTTATTTGATGAATAAAAACTAACTTGTGGGAAAGGTGATAGTTTCTCTGCCAGTTTGTACACCAAGTACAAGTCATCCAGAAGGCTTGGA
>JANHFX010016749.1:0-10225 GCA_027560015.1 Chloroceryle amazona | reverse complement strand
ACCATATTATTTCCACGGTCAAAGACGGTGTAAAACTGACGGATGAAAACATCACCCAAAATCCAGAGGGGTCCAGCGGGAGGGGCGATGTCCATCCCCTGGAAGCCACTGGTGCAGAAGGCCATCCCATCGCTGAACTCCTGGGGAGGAGAATTCCAAAGCTGGGGATGAAGCCAAGAGCCTCGTGCAGATGGAAACACGCAGCAACGGTGGCTGCGGGTCCCATGCACAAAGCGGTGGGGCTTGTCACCTGCTGGGACCTGTGGCTCAGTTCCCAGGGTGGCTCTGGGCCACCTTTGTCCCCAGAGCCTTTGGGAATAGGGAGTGGTGGCACCGGTGGAGCTGCAGCCATACCGTGAGGGTGTAGGCCTGGGCGTTGAGCGTGTAGGGGAGCCCGTTGATGGTGAAGGTCACGTCGGGCATCGTGTTGAGGTTGCTGCACTCCACAGTGTACTGCGGAACAGCCGCGTGGCTCAGCGGAGAGATCCCTCCTGGCGGGGTGGGGATCCCAGGGCTTTGCTCCCCTCATGTCCCCACCCTGGCTCTCACCTCTCCATCCACAGGCGTGGCACCGATGTAGCTTTGCAACTCTTTTATATCCTTAGTGGGACCTGTGAGGAGCGACGTCCCGGTGTCCACGATGGCCTGGCAGCCGTTTGCACAGAAAGCCACTGTCCCCCCCACCTGGATGCTGGAGGAGGAGGAAAAAGAGAAGGACCAAGAGGGACTCATCCTGCTCTTCTGCCTCAGCCCAACCCTTCCCTCCCTTCCCAACACCACTCACTTGTCCAGCTGAATCTGCCAGTACCCTTGCTGGGTGACCGGCACCCAGTTCAGGGTCCCTGTGAAGCGAGAGGTGTCAAAGCCACCAAAGAGCAGCTCTCCACCCATGGAGGATTCGGGGTTCCTGGAGGGGGGAGGAGACGTGAGGCATTTCCTCTCTTTTGCTTTGCACATTGCATTTTAAACGGGTGGATTTACACCCACTCGCTTCCCACAGATGCTTAGGGAGGGTCATTCACTCCATTCCTATGAGGCCCGAGCTCCATGATGCTCAGCACAGTACTAGGAAACCTCTTCAACTAGCTCAGTAAAACAAACTTATCTTAGCCTCCCCAAAAATCAACGCCTGAGTCTAAGGAAAGCCTGGAGCAAAGCCGTGTCCTTACGTGCTCATGTAGACAGAGAACATGGGCAGCTCCACCAGATTTTGAGCCATCATGTTGTCAAAGACAGGGGTGATCCCATCCACAGCCAGCGAGGGGTACGCCAGCCCCAGGATCCCGTCGAACTCGGCGTCCAGGAAGGCTTTTCCCGGCTCGCTGACGCTCTCTGCAAACTGCTGGTTCCTCACGGTGAGGCCCTCGACCTGCGGGGAGGAGGAGGCTCAATGGTGGTGCTCGGTCTGTAGGCGAGTCCCAGGAACATTGTCCAGAGCAGGAGAAACCAAAGGTGACTCACGACTACTTGGTCAGATCCGATAACCCCAGTCAAGCTGCCGGTCCCATACTGGATGGAGAAGGGGGTCCCTATCGCCTGGTACGTGCTGGACTGCGACGGCTGAAACCTGGCGTGCTGAGCTGGGGAAGGAGACAGGAGCTGTCAGCAGAGACGTCGTTCATCTGTGTGCCCATGGAGACCCCGCAACAGCGACTGGCCTTGCAGCAGAATGTTGGGCAATGCGATGGGAGGGATAAAACTTACCCCGTTTCGATCTGCCCGAGAGGTGTGAGGTTTAAGGGGAGCAGGATTAGCTCGTGGGGTATTTTTATACAACCTGAAGACCATCACTGCTATTCCCATGACAGACAGGCACAGCCCCACGGACACAGCTGCATCCAGCTGTTGGATCCACCCATCCATCCATCCATCCATCCATCCATCCATCCCCCACCTGGGGCTGCTCGGAGATGCTCTGTGTCCCCAGGCAGCAGGGCTGGACTCGCCGGGGCTGGCTCGTCGCTGATGGCCCGAACAAGCCCCATGCTTGTCCCCCGCTGAGCCCCTGGGCAGGCAGCCCGGAGCCGTGCCATGCGCTCTGTGCCCTCCTTGTGCCAGCCAGCCCCTTGCTGACACGCTGCATTATGTGCATTATGTCTTTGCTTGTTTGTTTAAAGGCTCTCCCCTAAGAAAGGCCTGAAGAGCACGTCCGATGTGCCCGTGGTGTGATCGCCGCCTGCGCCTGGGCAAACAACCCCCTGAGGCTCCCCCAGCTCGCCCCCCCCCCATTCCTGTTATCCATGAGGTCTCAGCTGGGTGGGAAGGTCCCCCCAAGAACCCTGGGCTGTGTGCTGGTGACTCCGCAGCCTCGCTGGGGCCACCCTGGAGGGGTCACTTGGGTGTCCCATCGCTGCTGGACGATGAACTGACTGGGGAGCCCCTACTCACTGCAGGCTTTGCTGACGCAGTAGATGGATGGCACCCAGAGGTTGGAGGAGCCTGTGTCGAATATCACGGTGAAGTTCTGCGGGGGGGTCCCGATGGAGATCTGCCCAAAATACTCCACCTAGCAAAGAGCAGAGCCGTTAGACATCGGCCGGCAGGAAATGCTGGCCAGGGGGTGTCTGCAGAGAACTGGTGGGCTGGGAATGGCTGCACAGGGGAAGTGTCTGATCTGTCACAGCCGCATCACGTCAGGTGAAATAAAGGAGCCAGATATTTAAGGAACATCAGGGCAGGATGGTGGGAGTGGGTGCCATCCTCTTCCTGTGGATTCCAGTGGGAAGGGGCTTTGGGGACAGGACCCTCATGCTGTGGGGAATGGGATGAGGCTGGGGAACATCCTCTGCCTCTGGGGCCTTTGTGATGTGATTCGTGTTAGCTTTGGAGGAAATCTGTCTCCCTGCCGTGCTCCCCGGGGAGTGCAGCAGGCAGGGTGAGGGCCGGCAGCGCCCGCCATGAATGTGCTCCCTTGTTCCTTCTCCTCAGCGCATTCCTGGGAACAAAGGACCGGGCAGGAGCGGGCGGGCAGCGAGCCCTGGCATGTTGGGGCACTGGCTGCCAGTGTGCTCCGTTAGCAGGCGAGGGCTTTATGGGAAGCACTGGGGCTTTGGGGACTGCTCGTGCAAACTAATGTGCTTTTCGGGGCGTCTGCGGCAAGCTGCTGGGACTCGGCACCCCCCAGCCCTCGGTGCCACCACGCTTACGTCCAGGTAGTTGATGAGGGGCTCGTTGGCCTCCGTGAAGGCAGCACAGTCCTCGCTGTACTGGACCATGTCGATCTTGTGGGATTTCCAGAAGTGGGAGAGCTGCCCACGGTCCCGCAGCAGCTTCCGCACGGAACGGTGCCGCGTCAGGGGCACCCTGGGGAGCAAAAGTCCTGGTTGCTCACCTGCAGCTGCAGACACTGGAAAAGTCCTACGGTCCTCATGCCCACCCTGAGGGTCCCAGCACTGCCAGGATGCAGGTCTGGAGCCTGGTCCCCCCCCACTCCCCCCCCCAGCACCTCTTTCTAGCCGAGGTGCAGTGAAATGGGGGGGCTTGATCTGTTTCAGGATTCACCAAACCAAGGGCAAAGCCATCAGGAGAGCGTGCACAGCCCAGCACAGGCCTGCTCGCAGTGGTGGGATGGGCAGGAGCTCCACATGACTGATAGAAAAGGACCTTCAGGCTGGGAGAGGGGGCCAGGACCAAGGTGAATTCATGGCAGTGTTTAGTGCCCCGACTGCTTGCACAGAACTTGTCTGCAGCTGGCAGCTCCTCCTGCAGACCTCACCACAGCCCACGGCTGCTGCTGGGGTCTGCTCAGAGGGATGGAGACAACCATGGAGCCAATGTGCTGAAGAGAGCAACCCAGCAAAGCACCACACGGTCCCCGCTGCAGCCGCAGAGTGTCTGTGCCCGCTCAGCTCTGCCCCTTCTTCTCTGCCGCGCTCGGAGCTGGCAGGACCCTGGGAGCAAAGCCCCCCTGAGAGCCCAGCGAGCCGGGGTGCAGCCTGGGGACCCTCTTACCTCTTCACTCCGCTGGCCAAGGAGAGGCAGAGCACGGCGAGGAGGAGGAGGAGGCTCTTCATGTCGGCAGTGGTGCTGGCCTCGGCTGGCTCTGCACGTTGTTCTTATACCAACAGGTACACCCTCGCCCGGTGTCCCGTGCCTGCGATAACGCCCCGTTCAATGTCAACACAAGGCTTTGGCAGCTGAAATGAATCACTGGCCACATCCCAGGCGAGGCAGAGGGTCAAGTTTGTCTTTGTGGGCGAGGGGCTGAGCAGGGTGGTGCCCAGGGACCTACCGGACGCTGAGCAAGGGGCTGTGGTGGCCACTTCTGGGAGCAGCAAAGGTCCCGCAGCAGGAACGGAATGAGGTCTCCACCCCAGCACCTCCATCCTGGCGCCAGCTCCTTATCCTCTGGAAATCACACGGCCCACCTGAGCTGGTGGAATCCCCCAGAAATGCTCCAGAGGAGCCTTTCCCATTTCCTTGGCTCATGGCCACCCCTGAGGACCTGCCCATCACCGTGGGGCGTCCCAGCTGCAAGGGGGGTGCAGGAAAGGGATGTGTTTGTATCTCGGGCAGATGCTGAACAAACTTGAAAAGGCAAAGACCTATTAGCAGTGATGAATTGCTCAGGAACCTGCAGCTTTCCCTTTCAAATAGCAGCCAGTGCCATCAAAGCCGGGTCCTTGCATGGGAGACAGTTCCACGTGGCTTTACAGTCACTTACGGGCTCTTCCCCCGTGGCTGATTTTCGTTTAACACAGGATGGCGGCCTCATTAAGCCTCCATGAATGCAAATAAAAAATGCTAATGATCAAATAAAGCCTTCAGATACAGAGGGGAGGAGAGAGGGGGAGGGAGGGGATTTTCTTCCTGCCACCACCGCTGAGAGTCGCGGCCGAGGGCTCGCGCTGACGCTGTGTCACCCTCCTGGCTGTTTTCCATGCTTGTGGCACTGTAATATCTGGTGATGGGTGCCACAAAGGGAGCTGGTTTACCCAGTGAGCACTGTTCACGTAATTAATGGGGTTTCTACCCTTAGAAAACCTTTGTTTTTTCCAAGTCAGATGCAAATTCTCTGCGTTTCCGCATGCCCAGGTTGGTAGCTGCAGTATTTTTATCGAGGAGCTGTTACGGAAGTTATTATCTCCTTCCTTTTTAAGATGCAGTTGAACGTATCAGTCTAATCATATATTCATAGAAGGGATTTAAAAAAAAAAAAAAAAAGAAAAAAAACCCCTTCCTAAAACAAAAGCAATTGCAGCAAGTGCCAGATCAGCTGAAAGCAGCAAGGCGATTGTTACGGACATGGTTTATAACCCGAAAATCCTGTAAGAAAATCTCGCCTGAAGGGCCATTGGGCTTCTGAGATAAACGAGAGCGAGAGCGGCAGTAGGGGCAAGCCGAAGGCTTTAAGCAAAATAGTTTATTTAGTGGAAAAGATCCCCAATTGGATCAAAATAATCTGCAAACTCGTGACAGTGGATTCAGCACTAAAATCTGAAGATGAGAGAAAGAAAGAGGCCAAACCTTTAGTTCAGAAATTCTTGGAGTGAAGCAAACCTTCTTCTGCTTTTTATTTTCTGCTTCTAAAAGTCATTTTGAAACGCAGCCTCTTAAAGGTAAATCAAAGGTAAATCAAAAGTTTTATTACTAATGGAACAAAATGTGCTTTTTTTCTTTTGTCTTTCAGGAGCCAACGCAAAACCCGGCCTTTTGTCCAGGAAATTGGGAAAAAAAGGCAGCTGCCCTGTTAGGAAAAGAGAGAAAAAGCACTTATGCTCAGTCAGAATGGAATGAAACATAACTGCCAGCTGCTGGAACATCCCAGGTCTCGTAAGTGACATATGGTGGCCTATATATAGCCATATATATACATCCAGTCCTGGTTCTGAAGTGTATCTTACCCCATCCAGCCTTACACAGTTGCCCCCAGGTACGTCAGAAATGGGTTCTGCAGCTTGTGCAGAAAACATGCAGAAGCCTGTGGTGCTTTACTCATTTGAAGAAACCTGCTTTCAGGCTAAAAATATGTTATCTATGGTCTTCTTTTTTTTTGTATTTCCTTAGTTTAGCCACTTCCACAACCCGCTCTGAGCGAGACAAATTGCGCCCAAGTGGCATTTCCTGAAAAGCCTTTTTTCTCTGTTTATCAAATACTTCTCCCACCTGTTAATCTATTTATACATCGCTGAGCACTTGAAAGGGTGAAACCCAGCAATGGCAACACTCACCCTAAAGAAAATAAACGAAACCAAGCCAGATCAGTTCGGTATTTACCGGTGGCACAGCAGCTGTGGGTAAAGCTGGACTGGATCCCACTGGGCTGGAGCTGATGGACAACGTGGTCCCCGTGGTCCTAAGCGATGGAGGGGGGGCACTGTGGGCAGTGACCGGCCCGTGGTGGGGACCTGGCTGAGGACCCCAAATGGTGATGCAGCCCTTGGGGGTGAGCCCCAATGGCTCCTGGGGGTACGTAGAGAGTCTCAAGACCAGATTCTCTTTGGCTGTGGGAAGTCCAGGGGGATTTACGGAGATGCTGGGATGTTACCTCCCCGGGAGAGGGTTGCTGTGGGAGCCTGGGGGCGATGGGGATGTTTGAACACCAGCGGGCACCGTCCCCATGAGTCACAGACCCCAGAAGAAGGGAGGTGCCTCTCTCCCTGCCCATCTAAGGAAGAAGCACAAGAGAGCTCGTGCTGCTGCAGGGCATCTCCAGCACCAAACCGCTGCTGCTGTGCCAGAGCTGCAAAAGCGGCTCCTACGGAGCAGTGGTCCCGTGCTCCCCAAACCTGCTGCGAAGTGACGAGAGTGGCTCTGCCAGGCTGCCGGCTGCACCCCACCGCTATGAAGTGATGCTGTGAGGTGCTACTGACCAGAAAATTTTCCCAGAAAATGGGCAAGTGGAGGCCCACTCCCCCCCAGTAGCCACCAAGCCCTGCCAGGCTCTGGGACCGTGGCCTTTATGATTTAACACCCCTATGGAAAACTTTTACTGGGAAGCACCCAGAGCACTTTTTGGGTGGCAGCTGAACTGCTGAGGGCTGAGGCAGCTCTGCTGCTGCTGGGCAAAGCTCGCTGCCCTTGGGAGCTGCTTTGCTCCACCAAAGCTCAGCTGCATTTTAGCACAAAACTGCTGGAAGACAGAGCAAGAGGGGGCATCTGCCTGAGGAGAACCACCTGGGGAGATACAGCATCCCCAGCCCCGGATCAGAGGCGTGTGCAGAACAGCAGCAAAACACCCCAATAAATTTAAATGAGCCAATTGACAGAGAGGAAGCGTCATGGAACTTCATGTGGGCTCATTCCTCCCATCACCATCAGAGTAGAGCGAGACCGCATCCGGCACCCAGACGGCAAGCGCCTCTGCACTACTGGACCCCTGGGGCTGCAAGGCCACCAAAAATGCTGCTGAAACGTCCTTAGTTCCTGCTCCCTCCAAGGCCCCAGCTGCCCCAGTCCCGTGGGAAAGGGAAGGTGTGGAAAGCTCTGGTCACCAGGTAAAACACTGCCGGGTATCGCGCTCGCCGGGCTGCTGCACGTGGTGCCTCGGGAAGCAGAGGGGTTGAACAGTGGGATGAGAGCTGGGGATGGTGTCGAGGCCCAAGGGATGTCTGTGGGCATGCGTCGCTTCCAGCTGGAGCTTCAGCCTTAACCTGGGGCAGCAAGGCCTGGCTCAAATGGGATTACAATAATTTGAGGCACTCCTGTGATTTTGCTTACCTTTAGCTCGAGCGTTGCCACCTGGGCTTCACTACTCAGAGTAGGTTCTTTGCCAGCCTTGGCTTCGCTGGGGCATCTCGCTTGAGAAAGGGTTAATCTCCTGGGAGCTGGCAGGAGGGAGGAACAGAGCAAGTTACCCGATAGACCAAAAAAGTACATGTGCTGCCAGCACCTTACTGGCTGTTATCTTCAAACCAGAAATTTCAATATGCGTGTGTGTATCACCTCCCCAATCTCGCCGTACCCCATCGCAGCAGAGATGCTGCTCGCTACTGATATTTGGATTTGGGTCTTATTTTGCAATTTCCTTTTTGAACAGCTCATTTTTCAGATTGTTATCTCCTGCAGCAGCATCTCCTGCCCCGCAATCGGAAACGAGCCATTTAAGAATGACAGCCATTTGAGAAGGATACTTGGGGACAGAACAGTTCAATAAGGGAGGGGGGAAATTCCAGCAAGAAATGGACTCTTAGCTTGGCAGCTACCAAACTGTTCTGGTAAGTGGAATTTTGCAGGAGATTGGTGAGATTATCAGAAAAGCTCTTGATGAATTACTCTTAGAAATGTGTCGTAGAGGGAATTATAGGATCCAGTCCATAGGATGGATCATGCTGTTGCTCTATCACTCTACCGATCAGTCCATCAAATTATTATGGATCTCATCATATCGGAGCTTTAGTTGAAGATGCCTCCCTGTTTTAGACAATTATAAATAGTAACTAGATGGGCACTGAGTGAAAATTTAAAGTGCTGTTTTGCAAGTGAAAGCTCACAAAAGGAATGCCCCCAGTCGCCGTCCTTTATTATAAATATTTTAAGTATTATGGCCAAAAATCCCAGGCCAAGAGTCCGAGTTCAGGGGTATGTGTTTTCTGATTCTCTGCCTTAAGTCCCTTCAGCTTCAACAGGATTTAAGTGCTCACCTAGAATTGAATGCGAGGCGTTTCAAATGCAGAGGTGTTGAAGGGCCCCTGACATTGCTGCCTGGATCTCGACTGATGCAAGAGCTCGGCTTGCAGAGGGCAGGCTGGGTGCACTTGTTTTAGGTCTGCAATGTCAGACCGCTGCTGTCAAGCGGCGAGCCTGACCTTCAGCTGCTGCGGAGCAACGTGAAGCTCAGTGGGACCATTTTGGTTGATTGCCACCAGGGCTACCAGCCTCTCTCTGTCCTCCCTGAGACCTCCAGCGCTGCGCTGGGCATCACGCCGGCCGCCGAGACGCCTCGCAGGGAGGATGTGCACTTGCGAGTGGTGAGTACAAGGCCCTTTGCAGCCCTCCCACAGCGGGGGAATCGCTCCGGGATGGATCTATGGAGCATCATTCCGCTCAGCATCTCAGCCTGGCCGTGCTCTGGCTACGGGGCCGCTGCAGCCCCCAGCGCTGCCGACACCGCGCCTGCTCCTTGCCGAGCCGGGGCCATTCCGTGTGGTCGCTGGGTGGCTGCGTTTGGCAGCCACACAGACACGAGGCTCAGAAAGGGGCTCGTGATTTTGGTGGGAGCCTTATTTGTAACTTCTTTCTTCACTGCGCAACACTGCCGCTGGCAACGAGGCTTTTGGAAACCCTGCTGAAGGCAGGTACCCAAAAATGAGGTGCAAGGAGCACTGGTCACTTTGGAAAATGAAGCCCCAGGTTTTTGGGTGCATCACCTTAAAGACAAAAAGCAGAACTAAAAACTGTACCCGCAAACCTTGGTCCAAAATGTTCTTTGAAGCAATGGCAGCCAAACGGTACCTGGAAAATGTTTTAAGATAATTTGGTTGTGTCTTTCACTTAGACAAAGTATTTTTCTCTTATTCAGGTGGGTGCTGGTTGCCACCTCAGCTGTCACCTTGGTCCTATACACTCTCCTCTTGCTGACACTTTACATCATGCTCAGCAGGAAAATAGGTAATTTAACTTCTTGTTGTCTTTACCTGTTGTGTTCCTTTGTTCTCACAATCGACCAGTTCAGAAAGTAAAAGCCATTTGCCCAAAGCTTCAACATCCCCCAGTTTCTAAAGTACAACCAAGACTTTCTTCTGGGTCTGGTTCTTGGGGGGGCAACTGGCACCTTTGCAGAGCCAATGTGGGACTCCCTCCGGGGACCCACCAGACCCCTGGGTGGGCCAGGCACTGGCACGGGACAGGAATGGGTCCAGGCAGGGCTTACCCACCAGCATCACTGCCCTGATGTGAGTGGTGCGGGCAGCACTGGACAGGGTTATACAGCTTTTTGGTGTTTCAAACCCATTTTCTTTTATTACTCTTGCTGGTAAAGTAGTGGGGAAATCCCATCAAAATCCACTTGCAAATTATTCATTCAGATAAAGCTACAATTTCCAGCAGGAAAACCTTGCACGCAAAACCACTGCCCACATTTGCACATAAACAAGCTTTGCGTGGCCCCGCGGGTCAAACTGATTTAGAACTTGCACTGAAGAGGCCTCGCTGCCTCGAGTTAACAGCCGAGTCTTTCACCACGGGAGGATGGGGCACGCGCTTAATCACCCGAGGAACGGAATCGGCCGATGTTTGCCCGCTCCAATATATAAAATATTTATTGTGCCGAGCTGGCTTTGCTGGG
>JANHFX010016746.1:7853-29715 GCA_027560015.1 Chloroceryle amazona | reverse complement strand
CTGGGGAAGCGGGGCTGGGAGAGGCCGTGGCTTTGCCGGCGAGCGGGAAGGGCGGCGCGGGGTGGAACCCGTTTCCAGACCTGTTGGAAAGCCGCTAAACTCGTGTCGTGCAATAAATGTCAGAGAGCTTTTATCTGTTTTACCCAGGGGAAAGCCTTTACTGCCTTTAGCAAGGAGCTGGTGTACCTCACCTTTCTTTCCCACCCCTTCTGCATGCTGTTACAGCTGGTTTTATTTTCCCACAAGTGTTAGCCTGGTGAATTTTAGCAGCACGAACAAGGTTTTAACCACGTAGAACACGCACAGAGCTCCATCTTGGAAGCTGCCCCTAGAAGAACTAAAATATCGGTCCAGTTTTGCCGTTTGAAATGAGATCGCTCGGGAGTCATTTGCTCCTGGTGACAAGAAAAACAAGCAATAAAAGCATCCAATGGCATTCTGAGCAGAGGAAGCAGCCTCCTTTGCAGTAGCATCCTTGGTACCCACAGCCAAGGTTGACAGTGGATGGACTTTTGCAGGAGCTTTAATGATCTGCATGTAATTGTAGCCTGGGCTGCACCAGAGGATGGAAATTCCTTTGGGGTGTGCTTTTAGAAGCCCCAGAACATCTTCTCCTGACAGCTTCTTCCTGCATGCTCTTTTATTTTCCTCGTGGTGTTTTATTGGTGCTTTTAGCCGTCCCGTTCTGCAGCATGCTCTTTTCTGTCTTCAGACAATTACATAGATCATCTGTAACTGTCTGTCTTAAGAATAGACTAAGGAAGCATCAGCTTTATCCAAGATAACACATGGTTCTTACACAGCATAATCTTTTCCGTGCGGTTACTTGCATAGCAGAATAACTGCAGGACACTGCCTGATTCGGGTTAAACTGAGGAGAGAAAAATCATGTTTAAAAAATCAGGATAAACTGAAGAGATTCGGGTTAAACTCAGTGAGAAAGATGTATTAAGAATTTCCTCTGTTTTTTTTTCACGTGATTGCCGTTTTTCTCGCATGCTTGAGCTTCGGTGTTATCTCTGCTTGTTTCAGGACTGCCTCTGAATTGCAGTCCAGAAAGAAGAAACAAATCACGCTGATTTAACTTGAAACATTTGTCTCTAAGATTAAGAACAAAGCCATGCCAGTGCTTTCGGAAGACTCAGGTAACTAATCTGCATGCTTTCAACAGACCAGTGACTGAAATCTTGGCATATGTGTTTCATGCAGGAGATCAGTTCAAATTGGGAGTTAAATAAAACAGAATTAAGGTAGTTCAACTGGATTTTATTTTTAGCTTTAGCCCCAAAAATACGAGGAAGGTGGAGTAGAAAAGGTGGAAGTTAATAAATTTAGTTAGATTTCAGGAAACACCTCGTTTCATAAAAACTCTAGAGCCCCCAAATGTATGTGCTGGTAGACAGGTTCCTGTGGACCAACTTTGACCTCTCAGTGTAACTCTCACTTCTATGCACGCTTATGAAAAGATCAGCTCTCATATCTCTGCTGCTTGCTGTGCCACTTCTTAATTTTCTCTGCATCATTGTTGATGAGCTTTGTTAACACTCTTCCAGTCACTCCAGGCAAGGTTTGCTGCCAGTTTCTCCAGTATGCTACCCAGCGTGAAGTCACATACTGAGCTTGAAAGCAGAAATGAGTTTGAGTCTCCTGGATCCAAATGCACCCTAAAATTCATTGAGTGAACAGCCAAAGGAGGAGATTTTAGTCCCTTCCCCCTCCCTTTTCTTCTGTTTGTTTTTGTTTTCCCAGTCACAGTCCCCCAGGAAAAACCTAACATTAATCCAGCCACGTGCGCTGCACAATTGGAATATTGATGATTTTAAGCACTTTTTAGCAGCCTTGCTTGCACTGCAGTGGAGATCTACCCCAGTCCTTTCCTTCCTTGGTCAAACCTGACTTTAGTGGGTGCCTCAGAGGTAACAAGGGCAGGAGAACACGTGTAAGCAGAGTTGCTCTGGAGGTAGAGCTGGGAGCTGTGCAACAAAAGAGGCAGTTAAGTCGTTTTGCGATTCTCCCGTGGCACTTTAACTCCTAAGTTTGGGAGAGGGCTAGCTGTCCTAGAAAGAGAGAGTTATAAAGGGGGGGAAACTTCAAAAGTAATGTCTTAAAAATATATATACTATCTTGCTTTAGTAACTTTTGCCTTAATATATTTCTTAAGCTGTATTTGCTGCGTAAGGAGGGAGCATTACAAAATGAGTGGAAAATAAGCAGTAATCTCTCCGTGAACTTAATGATTATCAAAATGATACCCAAGTAGATGTAGCTGATGAGTCTGCAGCAAAGGTCCCGTGAGATGTGCTGTCTACGAAGCTTTTGTTCTGCCTCAATGGAAATTTAGGTTTGCATGAAACTTTGGCCCTTTTGACATCTCAGCTGAGACCTGATTCAAATCATAAAGAAGAAATGGGATTCCTTCGGGATGTCTTCAGTGAAAAGAGTCTCAGTTACCTGATGAAGGTAAAAGTTCATTTCTGAGCATACAGATTCCTTTTACAGGTTATTTCTTCTCTGTTCCCTTGATTTATCAACCAGTTAATTTGCCAAAGTTCTTTTATTTTGGTGTTTGGTGGTTTTTTTTTGTAGGATTCTATACTGACCAAAGCATGTACCTATTTAAGCACAGCTATTAAGAACATTCCTTGATAATTAACATATTTTGTTCAAGAAAAAAACCCCAAACATTACTGCCTTGATTGCCAAAATGCAGCTATGGTGCCCCACAGCTAAAAAGTAGTGTGGAATAGCTTCATTTTTTTTCCTTATGCTGCTAAAATCTTGAAAGATTTTCTGGCTGTGAGCAAAAAGAAAACTAAAAAGGCCCTGAAACAAACCAAAACTAAGCCCAAGAGAGGTTATTATTCTGAGTTATCTCAGAAAAAAATGCTATTCCTTAAAGACAGAACTATTTTGGTGTATTTAGGAAGTTTTGTATCTCTCCAGTAATATACCTGAATAATTCTTTTCAGATTCATGAAAAACTCCGTCACTATGAACGACAGAGTCCAACTCCTGTTTTACACAGTGCAGCAGGATTAGTTGAAGATGTGAGTGAAATTTGTCTTGTTTTTTGTATTAGTTAAGTCTGCTTTTCTAACAAATCCAGCTTGGTGCTTGTGCTTTGTGTGGACATCCGATCATCCCCTGCTGTCTTTGGAATCTGTTGGCTGGTTTTGCTCGTGATGGATCAAGGAGATGAGAGCTCAAAAGTGACACATCATTAAATATCCAGAGAAGACAGGCACAGGCAGGTAGGACAGAAGGATGTTTTAATAACCCTCAGAAGGGAGAGGCTGCAGAAAGCATTCTGTCCTGTCTTGACAATAGACTAGCTAAGCATTCAGCCTTAAAGACTTAAATCCATTACAACCCAAGCTGCATTGCTGTGCACATGGAATGGGTTGGAAGATCACCTAGGGGTGGAAGATCACCTAGTCTAACTGCCCTGCCACCTTGCACTAGATTAGGTTGCTTAAAGCCCCTTCCAATCTGACTTTGAACTTATCTAGTGGTAGGGCACCCACAGCTTCTCTGGGCAACGTGTTCCAGCATCTCACCATCCTCACTGTAAAAACACAAACTCTTCCTTATGTCCAATCTCAATCTGCCCTCTTTCAGTTTAAAACTTCTGCCCCTTGTCCTGTCACTTCAGGCCTTGATAAAGAGTTTTGCTCCATCCTTTGAAGCCACCTTTCTATATTGAAAAGCAGCAGTAAGGTCTTCCCAAAGACTTTTCTTAAGAAGATGGAACAACCCCAACTCTGCCTTTCTTCACAGGAGGTGTTCCAGCCCTCAGATCATTTTCATGGCCCTCCTCCAGATGCACTCTTTAACAGGTCCCTGTCTGTCTTGTACCAGGGATCCCAGAACTGGATGCAGTGCTACAGATTTTAGGGGAGGTCTCATGTGAATAGCAGAGGGGCAGAATCACCTCCCTTAACCTGCTGGTCATGCTTCTCTTTATGCAGGCTGGGATACAATTGGCTTTCTGGGCTGCAGGCACACACTGAGTACTTGATTTTTCATCCAGCAGTAGCCCAAAGCCTTCTCTGCAGGGCTGCTTTCAATCAATTCATTCCCCACTGTTCACAGAGCAAAGATGTAGCTTAGATTTGTTTGTAATGCGCCACATGCCTGGAAAAGGGAAATTTATACTGCCTTTGGACAGCTCTTTATAAGCTGCTTGGGCAAGGGTTCTGGAAGGTTTGGGAGCTCAGATTCCTCCCTTGCACAGCCAGGAGACCCCACTGCCCCATCTCAAGCTGCAGCATATCCCCTTCTCCCCTTTCCCACAAATAGGCTGCTGCCTCCAGAAGAGTGTTGGTGCTGCTGCCTCTCCAGTCATACAAAACCATCTTCTGAAGAGCAGAGGAGAAGCTTTACACAGCACTATACAACTTCCCTATCTAGAGCCCATCTCAGGGAAAGGAAATCTCTCTTGCCTCAACTCCTTCTCTCTTCCTTTCCCCCCCTTTTTCTCACCACCCATCCAACTGGCCTAATGCAAAAGTGCTTCCATTATTCCTCTCATCTTTTCTTTGGAAACCCAAGACTCCAGGGCATAGTTTGGTATCCAGGCTTTGGAACAAGGGACCTTCTCTTCCATCTTCCAAACGGACAATGCTACCTGGTTCCAGGGAGGCTCAAACTCCCAGCATCATCCGAGCCCAGCAGTGGTGTTTGATGTATCAGTGATGGATTCATACACAATTTCCAAGTTCATAACTTGTTCCTGACATTATATTGCCAGAGTCACTCTTAAAATGTGTGTTTAGAGGCAAGGATTCTGATTTCTGATGAGATCTTTCTTCACTAATAAAAATAAAGTAGATAAACCAGCTTTTCTTTTTCAGGATTCATGCACTATTGTGCACACGACTTGAAGAGATTAGACAAGTTAGCAAACACCAGAAATACTCACTTGTAAATATATGGTCTTGTTTAGTGGACTCCTTTTATTCTGAGGTTGTTAATTTTTATTTTTAAGGTGATAGAAGAATTGCAGACCACACCAGTGAATAATGAAGAGAGAGAGCTACTTCAGCTGTTGTCAACACCACATCTCAGGGTAAAGACCACACCAGACACCTTAAATTCCTTTGCAGAATTCCAATAAATGTTTTGTTTTTTTTTTAATGGAAATGTTACATTGTAGAGTTGCTAAGAGAAAGGAAAGCCCTCCCACAAATTATTTCCCTGGGATTTCCTACATGGGCTTTAGGAAGCAAAGGGGATTGAGAAGACATGGCATGGGCCTTTCATGCACAGTGCACCCTGTTGTCTTCCCTCCCCTCTAATATTTTCTGAGGGAGCAGAAGAGGACACCTCTCAGCTTTCTGCTTTGCATCATCCACCTCCCTTCTGCGAGTTTATTTAGCTTTGTTATTGCCTGTATTTACTTTAAACAGACATCCACAAATACACAGTCTACGTGAGTGGTAAGATAATTGCTAAATCTCTTTTTGGGGCTGTGGTGGTTTAACCTCTGCTGGCAGATAAACACCACGCAGCCGCTCGCCCACCTGACCTTCCCTTCCCCCTTTCTGGGGGGTGGGAGGAAGAATCAGGAGAAAGAAAAGGTGAGACCCCAGAGGTTGATGTGAGAACAGTTTAAAACAACACAGATTGGGTCTGTTTTACTCATCTTAGTCAGTGCCTCCTTCCCTAGACAGGGATCCCAGTTGCTTGGCCTCTTTCCCCTCCCAGTTCCAATCTACCAGCCCCATTATCCCAGTGTCAGAGGAGCCAGGTGACTTTCTGCTCACCTGTATGGTGACTGAAGTCCTTCTGTGCATCTCACAGCTCACTCAGGGACAAGGATCAGGTGTGATCATCTCTGGCTGGTCTTCCTGTTCTCATGTTGACCCTGGTTCATCATCATGCCTTACAAAACAAAATTTTTATTTTTTTTTAATTGGGGCAGCTGATACCAACAGGGGTCAGTTCCCTCACCAGGGTTTGAGTGGCACAGACCCCAGCACACTTCAGTGATCTCTCTGGAATTGCCAGGAGGACAACATTCTCTTTTCAAAGACTGTACTGGTTGATCAGAGCTGTGTGGTTGTTCAGGGGTGAGATTCCAAAACTGGAGGTGGCCACTGCCCTAGACACTTGCCCATTCTCTCCCACACAACTCTCCAGCCTCTGGGCAGATCTCTGGGTGGTATTCCTGAAAAAAAATCGTTTTGTTTGACCCTATACAAGACCTGGGACAAATCCAGCAACACTCTTTAACCAATATAAAAAGTCTACATGACAAAGTTGTTTTAAAAGTGCTCTGGTCATATTGATCTTTACCTCAACCCTTCATGCCCCACACTGGGTACCAAGAAAGAGCTATGATGGTGTAACCTCTGCTGGCAGCTAAACACCACCTCTGCTCCCCACCCCCCTTCTCTGGGTGGGGAAGAAAAATCAGGAGGAAGAAAATAAATAAAGAGGTGAGACCCCAGGGATTGAGATAAGAGCAGTTTAATAGAGCAACAGAAAGAGAATAAGCCAACAGTACTAATGAAATAATAGATAAAGTGAGCAATAGAAACCCAGAAAGCTCTACCCATGCCCCAGATGCCATCCTTTCCCTACTCCAGCTGCTGAAAATAACCATTCTGGACCCAGCCAGCCCTCCCCTTCTACAGGGCCAAGGCTCAGTGTGGTATTGAATATCCCATTGGCTGGTTCTCTTGTTTTCCTTGAGTGTGTCCCCCCCCAAGTGTTGGGCCAGCAGCTCTTTGTGATAATTCACCTGGACCAAACCCAGTAGAGGGAATTTATGGTGAGAGTGGGAAGGGGGAAGGTTTAAGTTGGCTGTAATGTTGGAAACGTGAGATCTGGAAACTAATAACGCCCCATTACACTATTGTTTTTTATTTCCTTTATGCAGGCAATGCTTGTAGTACATGACACTGTAGCACAGAAGAACTTTGACCCAGTCCTTCCACCTCTACCCGATAACTTTGATGATGATTTCGATGAGGAATCGGTGAAAATTGTTCGGCTAGTGAAAAATAAAGAACCGTTGGTACACAGAAAATAACCCATCCCCAGTCACAAACTCTGTAATGCAAATTAGGAGCATGGAATAGATGCTTGAAGATGTGGTCAGTCTGAAAAGCTAGGAGTGTTCTGAAACCAGTACAGTAACCTGTACTCGGCACTGGTGAGACCGCACCTTGGGTACCGTGTCCAGTTTGGGGCACCACAGCACAAGGACGTTGAGGGGCTGGAGAGGGTCCAGAGAAGGCAGCGAGGCTGGTGAGGGGTCTGGAAAGCCTGGCTGATGAGGAGAGGCTGAGGGAGCTGGGGTTGTTCAGTCTGGAGAAGAGGAGACTCAGAGGAGACCTGACTGCTCTCTGCAGCTACCCCAAAGGAGGCTGTCGTGAGGCTGGTGTCGGTCTCTTCTCCCAAGTTACTACCGATAAAATGAGAGGAAATGGCCTCAAGTTGCATCAGGGGAGGTTTAGATTGGATATTGGGAAGAAATTCTTCACTGAGGGAGTGGCTGGGCACTGGAACAGGCTGCCCAGGGAGGTGGTGGGGTCACCATCCCTGGAGGAGTTTATAAAAGGAGTAGATGTAGCACTTGAAGCCATGGGCTTGTGGACAGAGAGATGTTGGGATGAAGGTTGGACTTGGTGATCCTAGAGATCCATTCCAACCCTAATGATTCTATAAAAAGAAGACTTTGGGATTTTGCATGAGATGCTTTATAGACCAAGCTTAATAACCCCAGTTAACACAAGGAGCAAGGTCTCTGAGGAACTCTGTATGTGGAAGCAATTATTCTTAATATACAGAGTCTTTTCATATTGTAGCTAAAGTTAAATGAATTAATACCTCCATTTGCACAAAAGTCAGAGAAAAGTATGTTTGGAAACATATTGACAAGGTACTAATTTTATACAAGTGAAAATGGAAGAATTAATTTCCAGAGGGGGGAAAAAAAACCCCACAATTGCATCTGGGAAGAAATCTGCTGATGTGTTTTTTGTATAAGACAGGTAGAGAAGAGAGCAGGGAGAATTCCTGGTTAAAGCTTTCTAAAATCCACCTTAGCTTCTGTGTTATTTTATTGCTCACTGTATTCTAAGCAAATTTCTTATGATGGTTTCTTGGGGGGGGGTTGGGTGCTATGGTTTATTTCAGGGAGCTACCATCAGAAGAGATGAGCACACAGGAGCTGTGATTGTAGCCAGGATCATGAGAGGTGGTGCAGCAGATCGCAGTGGTAAGTTTCTGAAGGGGATTTAAAATGGCATTTGTAAACGTTTAAACTTTGCCAGAATTACTCACGCACACAGGTAGGGAATACACAGACCTAGGGCAAGAATCTTGAGCTAAATCTGATGGTTATGCAGTCCAAAGCCAGTCCTTTGGCCATGGGTGTTTAATATAGGTAGAGATGATTTTTGAAAGCAAATTAAAAAAGAAACAAACAAAAAAAAAACCACAAAACCAACCAAAAAAACAAACCAAGATCAAACAACAACAACAAAAGTGTCTGAAATCTTAACAGGTGACTGTTAGATGTCAAAGCTGAACCAGTCTGTAGGCCCTCTGTGCCATCACTGGAGGGAGAAGAACCTTGCTGGAGAACATCCCCAAAGAGTTTTAGAATGGGATAGGTCAACGGCCTTTCTTCCTTATTGACTCCAAAGGGAGGTGACATAATGAGCTCATGTGACAACTGAATTTCTGGTGTCGAGGGCCAGGAGAGAGAGACTTCTGTTGCTCAGCTTGCTTTCAGGATCTGCAGGGTTAAGTGATGCAGTATCCAGTATCCAACCTTCCATTTTCTAGAAGCTCATCACCCAGATCTTATTAAATAACTGATGTAGACACCAAGCTCCATGGTTTTTCTTTTTTTTTTTTTTTAAAGTAATTTTAAGTAATGCAATCCCCAAATTAAGGAATTACTGTGATGAAAATAGATTGGCTGATTACAGCTCTCGTGACTGGTATCATTCTTCACATAAATGTAAGCTGGTAAATGGAATGTGAAATGACCAGAGCGTGCATTTAGCATGTCTGCATTTCATCAATATTAGTTTAATTAAGAATGTTACTGGCTAAAACAGCACTAGGAAAAAATGCCAACAGAGATGGGAGAAGTAGGTCTAAGCTTTAGAAGAAAAGAATGGTTTTTACCTTTAATCTGGTATCTTGGTTTATTCAATGGATGATGTGCTGTTTTCTGTTGGCTTTAGACAGAAATTCTTTTATGTCAGTTAAGAGGAGTTATGTAACACACGTACCATTCTTACTGAACTGGATAAACAAACCTAAAACTTGTAAGGGCCTTTTCATGGCTGTTTAAAAGGAAATAGTCCAGCATTCTTTGTGGGACTGTGTAGTGTTGCTCTGTCAGTTGCCTGCGTGTCTCCCAACACTACAAGATTTGATCATCCTCATGAAACTATTCAAGTTTTGCATTCTTAGTGCTGCTCCAAATATAGAGGCAGGGATTTGCCAGAGTATCCTGTCATGTGCTCTCTATCTCGACACTGATATCCTATGAGGCTGCACTGCAAGAAAATAAAACACCATATAGAACAAGGGCAGAAGACTTGAGAGCACGTTGCCGATGAAGGCATTTGGCTCTGGTAGGAAATCCATTAAGCTGGGGGAGGGAGGAGATGAGGTACGTGCTACTGACTCAGGTCAGACATCAGAGGAGTGGTGCTTTCCAGCCTTATTTTAATTTACTTGCCATCTTTTCAGGTCTTGTCCATGTTGGAGATGAGCTAAGAGAAGTCAATGGTATTACCGTGCTTCACAAACGACCGGAAGAAATAAGTCAGATTTTGGTCTGTACTGATTTTTTATTTCAAGATCTTTTCTGTTGGGTGATCTGGTAGTTACAAGAGATGATGAAATTTAACCACGAGTTTAAAATAGGTATAGAGCTAAAAGATGCAATCCCTGCTTATCTTTGCATTAAAACTTTTTCTTCTCCCAGTGGATTGGGCTTCCCCTTTTGATGACAGAAACTGCTGCAAACTGAATCAGTACTGAGTAAGATACAAATACAAAGTCATGTAGCTGTCAAGAACTTCCCTTTCATGTTTTATGACAAATTAATAGTGCATTCCTAGAAGATGATCAGTTTATTCATAATATGGGATGTTAGGAACCTGGAGAAACTCACGGTGTGTGTCCAATAGAGCCCTCAGCCTGTTCTTTACCAGCAGACTCCTTGTGCCAGAAGCAAGTCCTTGCTTCAAGCTTCTCTAACACCAGTGCCCACAAATCTTGGTAGAAAGTGTCGTAGCTCTTATGCTTAATTGACTGTGACTCCCCTTTTGTGGCTCGATTCCCCCTTGTCTTGGTGTGGAGGGGAGTTAGGGACACAGTAAGAAGACTGGCAGGACTAGGAGACTGCAAACCCAATTTAAATTTAGATCAAAATAATCCAGAATGAGATGGACTACTTTGATTTTAGCAGGGATCAAAATACTATTTGGGAATACTGTGTAAAGTTTTATTTGTGGGGACCCTGAGATGCTATTCATCTGTCCCCATTTTAAATGCCCACGAGCTAAGTTTCCTTTCCAGGGTTTATTTTTTGAGCAAGAGCTGAGTGTCCAGGTTTCCTTTTTAATCTCTGCAGAGCAGCAGTCTTCTCTAGCACACAGTTCATCTCATCCAAAACAAGGCTCCGAAATGGATCAACCATTTTAGATTTCCAAAGCAGCTAGAATTGCTTTTCAATTTCCTATAATTGAAATTTATTAGCAAAGCTCTTGGGAGTGGAAGTAGATGTTTCTTTTGTAGCTGTTTCCATTTCAGCCTGCCCAGTTAGCCCCTGGTTACAGCAATATTTTTCAAAGGAGCACTTTAAAATGGTTTGTCTGCAAAAATTAAGTGTGGTACTAAAAGGCAGGGAGGTATTTAGTGCCTTGTGAACTGTGATCCAGAAATAAATGCAGTTGCTAAAAGCAAATAAAGGGATTTTAATGCAGGTCTTAATATGTTCTAGCCAGGCAGGTACTGTGGATGTCTCCATGGGGAAAGACACTGTTGTAGAGGATTCATGGGGCAGCATCCTGAGAGTCTCTGGAATGAAGTTAAATATTGATTCACTTGACCTGTTCAAGCTCTGAGAAGAAACAGATGCTAGCTCCTAGCATCTTGAATAGTCTGCCTTGTGTCTTCATCCTGCTTTCAAAGTAAAAAATATTTCTCTCTTTCTCAGGCTCAGTCTCAGGGATCAATAACATTAAAGATAATTCCAGCCATCAAAGAAGAAGATCGTCTGAAAGACAGCAAGGTACGCAACTGAGCAAAATACCGAAGCACGCCTTTTCTTCCTGACCCAATTCTGGCATCTTTGTCAAGGCAAGATTCCTGCTGCTTCAGTGAGGACTGTCACAGCCCCATAATTGAATTCAAAATTGAGTAGAGCAGTTTCTTGTAAAATGCAGCAGCCTTTTCCTCAGTAGAATTACTTAGCTGATGCCTCTTCATCATCCGGGCGCACAGGCTTCCGAAGCACTTCTGAACTCCAGCCTCTTCCTTTTGTTCATGTGATTGAAACTGGTGTTGCTGCCCTTCTCCTCTCACCGTGCCAAGCCAGGCTCTCCACTGTCTCTGGGCATTTTGCCACTTGCTTGAGTCAAACTGACCTAGGTATAACCAGAGCTGCATTCATCGTTTGAGCCCCATTAGGCCACTGCAAACATCCACGCTCCTCTCCAGAGCTCCATTTGCCCTCCTTGATCAGCAGTTACTGGGTGACTGGTCCCTTAGGAGGTTCCCCTGTCAACCTCTGGTTCTGCTGAAATTCAGTTGCTGAATTTCTCCTTGAAGCCACCCAGATAACTTTTAGAAGTAGTTCTGCTGTCATGCGTTGAACAGTGGGAGGGAAGATAGAAATTGACAGTTGAATAGGAGACTTTGATGCAGTAAAGGAACGTTTTAAAAACAGTCCTTGTAACTGGGCAACTTTGCCAGAAATCTTTCATTGTTTTCTCCCCCCTTTTTTCCTTTGATGCATTTTGTATTTACAGACCGGGGACTGTTCCTTGTGACTCTTGAGTCTCGTGTTCCACAAGGCCAATATGTAATGACTGGGTGTGAAACTTTATTTTTCTGCAGAAGTAACTCAAAATACAGATGCAGCTTGCTAGATTTCAGTATTTTGGAGTACCATAAAGCAGGAAGGAGAAATGAAGGGTCTCTAGAGTTAGCAGTGTCAGCAATGGGGAAGCCTTCTAAAGGTAGTTTGAAATTCCAACTAGGACAAGAAGAAAGGCTTTGTTACGTTCTTTTAAAGGTGTTTATGAGGGCGCTTTTCTGCTATAATCCCAAAGAAGACAGAGCCATTCCTTGCCAGGAGGCTGGGCTGCCATTTAAGAGACGACACGTCCTGGAAGTCGTAAGCCAAGACGATCCGACATGGTGGCAAGCAAAGCGTGTTGGAGATACCAACCTCAGAGCAGGCTTGATCCCCTCAAAACAGTTCCAAGAAAGGTTTGTCAATAGAGATTAAAACTCTTTTTTCCCCACACACATACATTGTCACACCATGCTGTTATGTTTTTGTTTTGTCTCCAGTTAGCTGATAAACCTCCTAGCTTTCCTTGGTTAGTTTGCCACTGATTTCTGCTTTGGAGCACAGGGACAGAAAATTTTACTCAATATTTTATTCTTCCATTTTCACACAGGCTGGGTAGCTAGTTTTAGTTACTAGGTAACTCAAGTAACTAGTTTTAGTTATTAGATAGCTAGTTTTATTACTAAATAACAGAACTCCAAACTGATCTGGAAAGCAGGGGATAATTTTTAAGTATGCATAGCTGCATGTATCATTTTGGACAAAGATAATCTACTTTTTAGCTTTCTTTTGTAGTTTTAGGGTTGTGGCAGACAGGAATTTTGCCCATCCTTTGTAAAAGTAGCAAACAGACGTTGGCTTCTCAGCATAAATAGAACAGAATAGTTGTTTTCTTAATCTTGCAAAAAAGATGGGGTGGGCAAAAGGTAATAGAAGAAAAAAAATGTTGATTAGAGTAACGTGCTATTGATTGCTGTGCTGTATGAAAGCCTAAAAGGGTTTAGAATCTGTTATCAATAGCAATCTGGGATGGTCATAGGTTAAAAGAAAGAGTCTCTTAACATGTGGAATTTTCTATTTTTTAAGGGATTTTCTATTTTTTAAGTATTATTCTTCCTTTCCAATGCTGTAACAGGCTATAAATCCTTTATAACTCTGTGCTTACATGGCTAAACTAGAATTCTTTTCTATGTAGACGACTGACTTACAGAAGAACAATAGGCACTCTGCAGAACCCCAGAACTGTGAAGAAACCCTTGTGTAAGTCTGGTCTGTTCCTTCAGTGACATCTGAGTTGATAGAAACTCCCCAGTGTTTCCCTGGGATTTCAGTAATCATCATTCTCAGTCATTTTGAATGTTTCGTGTCGTCTGCTGCTGATTGATTTGCATGGCTATGAGCTGCCACGTGAGGATTTGGGTTTGAGCTTTAGCCAGTGTTGCTGGTGTCTGGTGTTACACCTCTGTCCCTCTCTTGCTACTTTGAAGAACCTGAGGCCATACACGTTGTTGAGATAGCTTTGGCATTTGGTAGCCTGCATGCTTTTCTTCTACAGTTTGAAATGTGAAATCTGCAAAAGTAGCCCAGTGCAGACTCCTTGACATTCTTCCCCAAGCAGATGAAATGGTTCTAAGCTCACATGAAAATAACCCTTAGCTTTGAGGAAGACAAAAATCATCGGAGCTGGCAACACCATCTGCATTTAGTGTTGCAGAGCTGGTGTTAAGGAGACTTTCGAGGGATTCTTGTTTATAGCTCTGCAGCCTCTGTCAGTGATTTATTCACACAAAACCTGCTGCTTCTGAGGAATTTGCTAATTCAGTGATGGAGGGCAGAAGACATTCTGTATTATCCCAGAATGTAATGTTCCTGTTGCTCTTGGGTGCTTCAGCACAGCTCTGAGGGACGTGTGGGGCAGCACCGTGCCTGTGTGAAGCCAGACTTGGAATCTGGAACTTCTCCATCCTCACTGATAAAAGTGAACTTCTGACTTGTGGTCAGAAGGTAGAAAGCAGTGATTTAAATGAAGCTTTTCCAAATTAGTTTACATTACAATGTTAGGAGGTGTGTAATTAGGATTATTACTTGGGCTTTTTCTCAGATGTTCTCGAGACAATTAAGCTGATAACTGGTTATAATACCAATTTCTGCAAGTATTTAATCAGTTGTTAAGGGTACATTATTGCATTATATTTGTTTTGTAAGATAGAAAAGCCTGTTAAGCAAATCAGACCAGAAGAACCTTCCTCTCCATTCCCTCTAATTTTACTCAATCATTTGCCAGTCTTTTAATACCCTGCAACTCTGCCTTTCATGCTAACTGCAGATGATCAGTCTTCAGATAAAGGTAGGTACTCTCCTAAATAACTTTCTGTCTGCATAAAAACAACCAGTGCATTTTCTAAGCTACTTGCTAAGCTCACAAGCAAAAGGAGCAGTGGGTACAGCTTGTTCCTGTAGCAGCTTGAATTTGAAACTAATTGAATTTGGATTGATGACTTAGATAATGATAACTTCCAAATTTACTCTCAATTCAAGAGAAAAGATTGGTCTTTTCTGATAGGCATTTCTATGTTCTGTAGGTTTCTGAGTGAGGTTGAAAGAATTGCAAGTTAAATCTGATTATTTAAAATATATATATAGGGGGTTAACATTTTAGAGCACTTCTATCAATCCAAATTGATTTTCCTTCAGTTCTTTTCTGTCTCATTTTCATTAAGAGCAACTGTGTTGGGCTGGTGCAGTTTCTACATCCCTGTACCAACATGCCTTTCCAAATAGCAGGTGTTTTGTGTTGAATTCTGCATGCTGTAGCTCTTCTTTTTCATCTTATACATGCTCCTTGAGAACAGTATTCCAAACGTTGGCCTTCCCTCAGCTTCACTGAAGGTACTAATTACGCTGGGTAATTAGCTGGCTGTGAGTAGCATTCCCCATCAAAGCACAGGTATGCAACTAGAACCTTCAACAACAGAAAATAGCCCTGATCTTAGCTAGGGATTGGTGGCTATTGCCACTAACACCTCCTGGTAATGCAGACATCACGTTTTAGGGGGATACATTGGCATTGCTTGATGCAAACCCGCGTGCGCCGGCTCGGTAAGCAAAGCTCTTTCTCTGGCTTGGTGCATTTTGTTGAAGGGCTGAGCTGTGTATGGTTTTTGTCTCTGGCTTGTCCCAGAACCATCCACCCGTGGAGATGTGGGGATATTGCAGGGCAGAGCACAGATGCCTACATTTTAACAAGCCAGGGAGTCTTCTTTTTTAGTAAGCTCTCAAGTTTGGTATTTGTTTTAGGATTGTAGGATGGTGTTTTGCAGCCTGAGTATTGTGGGTTTGTTTTGCATACTTTTAGGGGCTTTTTAAACATAGATTTGGTTATTGTTTTACAAACTTGCATCAAATCTTGAGAGACTTAATAAGTGATGATGACTTAAATTAGTCAAAGCGAAGGTGTTTAGAGATCCTACTTCATTCCCTGTTATCAAGCCCAGCTGGTATTCAGGTGTCAGAGGAGGCAATGTCCTTACACAATCACACTCATTTAGAGTGGCATCCAGTGAAAAAAAGAGCTCTGTGTTTGCAGAGTCTTCAGTTTTACTTCAGTCTGAACATATTACACTGTTAGCAGCAGCACTGGTCAAATGTAATGAATGCTGAAGAGCATAAACTCTGGGAACTGTAAATACTCAGAGGTAAAATTCTCTCATGCAGTATTGACATCAAGGATATACATTTTTTTAATTAAAAAACCAGCCAAGGCAAATATTTGTTATTAATATTTGTGGTAGAAAATCCTGTGCACATAATGCAGGATATAAAACTTCTCCTTCCCTCACCAGTGAGCCACACTGGTATCACAGGCACTGTTTTAATCTCCCTCTTCTCCTCCCACTCTCCCTTGTGCCCTCACTCCCTTCCCCACTGCTCTGTCCCACCCCTGTTTTCAATTTCCAGAAGACTGTGACTGCGAAGGATATTTCAACGGACAGTACATAGGTGAGAAATCAAAATCTCATTCTCTATCACCTGCCTGCCAAAAAATCCACACCCAAACAAATAAACAACCCCCCCCAGCCTCCAAAAACCACCCTCACAGTAAAAAACCAGCTCATTTGCTTTACAGTTAATTTCCCATTCATTATCCCTGCCCAGAGGATTAACTGGAGTTTGACATAGCCAAGACTTGACAAGTCAAGGGCGATACGAAGAGTTTATTAGAGACTGGGTGCCTGGTTTTCTACCTGGTGTGCAAGTTTTTTATCTGTAAGATTGGCACATTTGATTTGCTTTAAAAAAAAAATGATTTGATTATAAAAATTAAAATTGAGAGTGACTGATATTGAAAGACAGAGGAACTTCTAGCTGAATAAGCTTGAAAATTTAGATAAATGGAGCTGTGGCTTAATAGATCTTTTGTTTTCTTCTACAGCTGGCTTACGTAGGAGCTTTAGACTAAGTCGTAAAGAGAAGGAAACCAAACTGAATGAAGGGAAGCAAACTGAGCAGGCAGATGCAGCAGAGTGCCTAACGTATGAAGAAGTCACAAAATACCAGCAGCAGCCTGGTGAACAGCAGAGACTGGTGGTTTTGATTGGTAAGCTGAACAAATTGGTTCCAAAAGTTTTCCCCTTATCATCCCAAGAGGTTTCTTTCAGATGTTTGGGTTTGGTTTCCTGTGCACTTTTTGGGGTTTTTTAAGGTTTTTCTGCATCTGGTCCGAAGTTATTTGATTTTAAATGACATTAAAACCCAACCAACCAAACCCCAAGCAAGACAACTAAACTCCCCAAATCCTTCTAAAAATAATGATGCAGGACTATTTTTCATATTTCTGATTGATTTTCCATTGGCTCTCCCTCAATCTGCCAGAACAATTGATGAATAGATAGATGTTAGAATTACCTAACAAAACCTTGCACCCAATTGCAATTCAGGCTACTTAACAGCTTTCTTTAAAGCCACCTTCCCAGGAGGTCCTAGAAATTGAGGATATCTCATAAACCAACTGCTAAGATTACAGATTTTCTGGCAGTGCCTGGCAAATGTTTCTCCACCAACCATTCAAGGATTCCTTTTGTTCCTGATGATCTCCAAAGCAGAACGTGGTGGGTTATGAAGCCTCACGGGCAGGTTTCTTCAAGCACTCTCCCGTACACTATTATTTGTGTGAACCTGCTATCATTTATTCTCCACAGTATTCCATTCTACACCGAAATCTGTCAGTCAGTTCTATTTTATCAGGTTGTTTGGGTGCCAGATTAAGTGAGCTTAAGCAGAAGGTTGTGTCAGAGAACCCCCAGGAGTACGGCGTCGCAGTTCCACGTGAGTAGAACTTGAATTTTTTGGGTGTTGCCAATTAATTCCATAAATGCTGTCTAATAGTGCAGTGCTGGTTGCACTGATGAATGAGAATTTGTGTTTTGACTCTTGCTTGTATTTCAGAAGTACTTCAAATTGGTTTGCTCGTTGCCATAGACTGTGTTTTCCCTTCATAGCTGAATAGATCATTACCTAATTTGGCACACAGGCACTTTGGAATTCTGTCAATTCAGTTGATTATTTGAATTGTGTTTTTCCAAATGAACAGACTGCATTTTCTCAGTGTCTGTTTGAAAAAAGAAGGGAAACTGAATATGGGAAGGAAAACCAAGAAGATGATGAATTACAAAAGAAAAACCCAAGAAGATTGTAAATTACAAAAGAAAAACCCAAGAAGATTGTCAATTACAGAAGAAAAAACCCAAGAAGATTGTAAATTACAAAAGAAAAAACCCAAGAAGATTGTAAATTACAAAAGAACTAGTGTGAAAAACTTATATCCTAAGATTCAGCATTTTGTTTGGAGTATGATTTTTATTCTATCATCCTAGCTAAAGTTTAAGCAAAATAAAAAAAAGCCAGCAATAAACCAAGTCATATTTTTTACAAGACTTGATGTTGATGTATCTTGGCTGTTCCAACAAGCCAGTCAACAGTGACAGAGAATTCAGTGATTCTGCTGGTTTTGGGGCTAGAGTTACCCTGAAATTTTTTTCTGGATTCTAAAAAAAACCAACTAGACACACACAAAAAAACCCCATCAACATTTGTATTCCTCAGCAAGCTACTTTTGCCATCCAAAAAACTAATGTTGAGGGCACTGTTTTTAGGTTATTTAAGACTTTCAAGAAACATTTGTCATGCAGACATTCAGGTGGTTAGCAGGAGAACTCAAATGGGTAATTTCTACTCAAATTTTTTAAATGTTTGATTTCTGTTATGTTAATTTGAATTTGCTACCTTATTTGAGGTTGTAAAGATGTGGCTGGAAGTAAATAGAGAAAATACAGTTGTTTGCAAAGGCTGATCTAGCTCCCATGTCTCGCTTTCATTCTCTTCTAGATACAACCAGGTCAAAGAAGAGTCATGAGAAAGAGGGAGTAGAGTACAATTTTGTCTCTAAGCAAGCATTTGAGACAGATGTGCAGCAAAACAAGTGAGTTATTTTTTAAAAATACTGGAATAATTGACTGCATTTCAACAAATATTGTTGTTCTTACATCACATAAACACCAAAATCAGGTGTCAAGTTGGAGTAGTTGTAGTGGAAGGGTTCAGTTTCACCTGGACTGTGAACGTGAGCTTAGAAATTTAGGAACAGGCTATTTAGAAACAACACAGAACTAGGAGGAGGAAAATATATTGACAATAATATATTGACTTTTTAGATTTGTGGAACATGGAGAATACAAAGAAAATCTGTATGGGACAAGTCTGGAGGCAATCCGCTCCGTCATGGCCAAAAAGAAGGTTTGTTTGGTGGATGTGGTACCTGAAGTAAGTTCTGCAGCTTATTTTAAAGAAAACAAGTATTTCTTCTTGGGCTGATGTTGACCATTTGTGGCTACTTGCTTTGCAAAGAGAGGTGATGCTTTCAGAGCTTGTGTTTCTAAGGGGTGGCCTCTCCTCCAGCTCAGCAGAACAGGGCTCTTTAAACACTGTGTAAACTGCTTCCTACAGGTCCTAACTGTGTAGTTGATGCAACCTTGCTGACACTTTACCAGCTCTCACTGTAGGACATCTCCCTTGCTCTAGAAGCAATGTGCAGCACTGTCCCAGCCTGTTCAAACCCTGAGGAAACCCTTGAGAGCAGGGATGGGGCTTTTTGTTCTTGTTCCTTCCTCTTGCCTCCGAAGCATTGCTGGTGTTGTGACCAGTGCCAGTGTAGCTGCTCTTAATCCCTCCACCCTGGGAGCTCATCTTTTACAAAATCTGAATCAAAATTGCACTTAGCTAGTGCAAAAACTTGCAATAGTAGATGAATTCCAGGTATAAAACTTCCTGTTTAGCCTCTTAACAGGCCAGTCATGGTTTGCTTCATTCAGGATGGTTTTTATTTATCTCAGCACCTTTTGCCAGGCCCTTGTTTCTGGTATCAGAGTGCAGAGCAAGGCAGGGGAGCAGTTCAGCCATGCTCCAGGAAGCTCAGGTACTCGTGAGCTGTCCAGGACACTACCATTAACCTTGCTTGTGAAGAGCAAAGGGTTACTGTGTTCAGCTGTACAGTACATGGGGCTTCACAGCACTGTGTACTAATGAAACTGGCTGAACCCAGCTTGAGAAGATCACTGACATAGAACAAAAAAAAAAGGAATTAAAAAAAAAATTGGTCTAACAAAAATTCTCTCTTCCCAGGCTGTAAAGCACTTGAGGACTCCTGAGTTTAAACCTTATGTTATCTTTGTGAAGCCTCTCATTCCAGAAAAGAAAAACCATGTCCTCAAATCTCCTATGTCAGAAGAAATCTCAGCCCCTCTTGTAAGTATTCAAACTCGATTCTCTTCTTTTTAGACATAAAAGAATTAGGAATTTTTTAGACATAAAAGATTAACTAGGCTAGAATTTCTGTGATAGGGCAGAGCAACTCTTTTCATGTCAGAGCAGGGCACCCAGCAGGTCCTGTGCACATAAAGTCTTCCTGCTGGAACTTTAGAATGAGACTTTTGACTCCCTTAAAACTTGACTGTAAGTTCCACAAAGCAAAGTGCACGTCTTCCATGTGGATCTGGGTACATCACTCAAGGCTGCTACTGAACTCCAATCATTTTACCTCTCTGATGAGCAGCTCCTTAGTCCTAATACCTCCAGTGACACCCACCCAGGCTGCTAAAGAGTGCACACAAAATGCAGCAAATCTGGTCTGGAAAACAACCCAACCTACACCAGCTTCAACGTGGTGATGCAGAAGTGGGAAGAAAAATACTGAGAGGATCATGTCATTGCTTTAGGTCACCTGAACTTGAATTAGTACATAACAGAACTTGCTAAGTTTTCATGTAAACCCTTAAAATTACTGAACTTGGGACTGGTGGGTGCAAAATCCCCCTTCAGTTTTCCAGGAGTATGATATCCAGGTGCTGCTTTAGGCAGCGACTACCTTTGCAAAGTGCAGTGGCACCATTTTTAGTGCATTTTTGCAACAGCCTACCAAGCTCCAGCAGCAGCATTCCACTCCTGATCTCAGCTGTACCTTGATGTACCCCTTCCTGATGGTGGCAGCTCATTTCATTTCCTTTCAAAGTAGTAACTTCTGCCTAATATACTATTGGGTGATTAGCAATAAGTCATAGTAATTAGAAAGGCATGCTGTAAATTTCCTACCATCTTCTTGGGTTGATCAGCAGGATGAAGAACAGCAGGAAATTATTAATTCAGCAACATTCATTGAAGAACAGTATGGCCATTTAATTGACACTGTGCTGGTGAAAGAAGATCTCCAGAGCGCGTGTAACCAGCTGAAAACTGTGTTAGAAAAGCTAAATAAGGATTCCTTTTGGGTGCCAGTCAGCTGGGTTAGGTCATAGCTTGGGGGCTGAGGGAATGATTGTATAAAATTGTCGTGTAAATATATAGATTATGTGTCAAAATCACTTCAGAACTGCCAGTCTATCTACGAGAGAACACACAAAGATTGTAGGAGAAAAAACTAAAAGTCTGAAGCTGACACTGCCTTCCTGAAGCAAAATCTTGAATAGCATCTGTCATGTAAAAGTGACTGCTCAGACCAAACAGATCGGGAGACACTTGGAGTGACTTTTACAATGTAAATAGTGCATTTTGTACAGTAACATTTCACAGAGAGCCCACACTTCCAAAACATTTAAGTAGTGCTAGAGCACCAGTTGCAATTCCAATCATTTTGCCATCAGTTTTGTGGCTGGAGTTAAAGCATCTGGACAAGGTATTTTTCAGCAACCAGAATAAGCTACTTCAGCTGGGTGGGGGGTGGCCCTGGGAGACCCATGGATTTAGTCAGAAGTTCAGCTGGCTGGCAGGCTAGCAAAACATGTTTCTGTTCACTCAGGAGCATTATTTGCAAATCCCTTCCAATTAGGCACTAAAACTAGGCCAGTTATGTAAGTTGTAGATGTTTTAGTCGCCGAGAGAAGGGTTGGGGTTTTTTGTTTCTTATGTCCATTGTAAGATTCCACACCTGGAATACCATGTCCAGTTTTGGGCTCCCCAGTTTAAGAGAGACAGGGATCTACTGGAAAGAGTCCAGTGGAGGCTACGAGGATGATGAAGGGACTTGAGCATCTCTCCTGTGAAGAAAGGCTGAGGGACCTGGGGCTGTTCAGCCTGGAGAGGAGAGGTCTGAGAGGGAAGCTGATGAATGTCTATAAAGATCTGAAGGGTGGGTGGCAAATGGAAGGGGCCAATCTCTTTCCTGCAGTGCCCAGCAACAGGCCAAGGAACAATGGGTGTAAACTTGAGCATGGAAGGGTCCATCTCAACCTGAGGAGGAACTTGTTCCCTGTGAGAGTG
>JANHFX010016744.1:0-12906 GCA_027560015.1 Chloroceryle amazona | reverse complement strand
CAGCAACAGGAATCACTTTGGAAAAGAGGTTGGGGGGGAAAGCAGGTTTTTCTTCTGAGAACATATCTGCAAATGGCGCCAACCGTATACACCAATGCCAAGTGCTCAGGGCTAGAAGCATTCTCCAGCATATATCAATTCCTTTGCCTTGGTATCCATTGCAATGATAATTTCTGATCTGCTGCTTGCTGATGTAGTAAAAGGCATCATCCTATAAAAGCATAAAGCCATGCAAAACCTGAAAGCCCTGAAGAAAAACAAAAGGGACCAAATATATATATATATAAAAGAGGACACACAAGCCACAAACACTGACCCTTTCACCCCCATTTTGAAGGCAGCCACAACATTTGCATTGGCTCTAAGAAAGAAATCAGACCAGGAAGTCAGAGTGGGTTAACTTTCCAGGAACTTCCTTTATCCATATTTTTGGCATAACAATGCCTTGCCCCTCTTTCAGTTCACGCATGCACAAGCAGATCCACTTCTTCAAACGCTTGCTCAGTTACCTTCTCACTGCCTCAGATCAGACCACAAAGCTGAATGCTATCTGGCATGAGGGGAAAGATACGAGCCCCCTCATAATGGTGCAAAATTTAATGTTTAGGGTTCAGGGCTTACAGTTCATTATCTATGGATTTAGAACTTTTAACAGTAATCTGCAAACCCTGAACTTTTAAGTGTTAAACCATGTATCTTGGAACCCAATTGTAGGCACTTTACAACCTACGGATGATGTTAGATTTTAAATCCCATGCCACGATCACTAAATAAGTAAACTGTTAGCCCTGGTTGATAGAGTCCCACAGAATAAAGTAATGAACTGCAGCCCCAAAGTGAGAAACTGTAAACAATGAACTCTAAACAACTGACAGAAAGTGACTGAACCCTTAGTTTTGTGTATGTCAAGGTTTAGAGCTGAGACAGACACTAGAGGAATGACAAGACGCTCTCTGTTGATCCCCCTCCCTTCCCAAAGGGGAAGAGAATACGAGAGACTTATGGATTAGAGAAGAAAACTAATACAGCTATAATAATAATAATATTGAATATATACAAACCCAGTATGGTACCCAAAACCCCTGATGGCAACTATATCACCATCACCACTGATGCTGTGGAACAGGCATAGGGGAAGTCCGAGACTGGATTCAGTGGCAGACAGGAAACAGATTCAGGAGATGGATTCTAGAACACACAGATCGGCAGTGAAGGCAAAATGGATGGAGTCCTCCTCAGACACCAATCACTGAAGAAGAGGCTTGACTCTTGTGATACTTCAGGTTTGGGATGGAATCCCTTACTGGTCATTTTGGGGCCACCTGTCCTAACCACTCCTCACTGCAGGTGTAGGGAGCCGGGGCCTTAAAGTCAGGACAAGGGGTGGGTAAGTCATATCTGCAGGATCAGTAGACCCTGCCTCGCATGCCTCTGCATCAAGTGGGCCTGGGCTCAGACCCCCCAGCCTGCACCTCTACTTCCAGGCAGCCACATCAGGCAGGAGCCTGAGCCTATGACTGCTGAAGGTCTCACACACCTGACTGTTGTCCCTGACCCTCACCTGCTCCTGCCATGCCTCTCCACACATGCACTGGCCACAAATAAAGGAGAGCTTCTACTTGCCAGTCTGAATGTAGCGCATGCAACTTAAATAACTATGTTAACCATGAAGAGAAGGCTGAGGATTTTCTTACTTTGATTTAAGGGTTACATTTTTTTCCCAAAGCTACATAGTAGGCAGAGAAAGTCAAGACTGAAAATACACAACAGCATGTGGTTTTAGCACAGTTCCTCTTCTGTGCAGTACTTTGCAAATCTAACATCATTAAGTTATATCAGATACTTTAACTGAATCTTGCACAATACACAATTTACAGTGGTCAGTATTTAAAAGAAAAGCAAGAACAGTGAATACTCTTCAAGGCAAAATGAAATATTTTTTTTTTTTTTTACAAAAACTTCACAAAGCAGCAAAGAAAGATTCCAAAGATAATTCACCTTCATTAACAGTGCTTTCCCCATCCATTCTTAATTATAGTTGTACACGAATCTTTGGTCATGAAATGAGAAGTATTTATGAGGAGAGACTGACTGTACAGGCCTAGCATAAAAATCATACGTGAGCTTCAATACAAATAGAGATCTGACAACACATATCATCTGAACCCAGCTAATGAAATCTGTCAACATGAAGCACCAAATCCAAGACACATGCATTAAAGGGGAAGAGACTTCCAAAGTCTCAAAGCAAGTATTTCCATTCCAACAAGAAGCAATGGCTAAGGAAGTTCTGGAGTGGTTAAATCTGTTGTCCAGGTTTGTATCTCCTCCTCTACACCAATGGACAGGAATTCCTCTCCTAGGGTAAATTTTATACACCATCGGTAAATACAGGGTGTCTTGAAAGCACTTCTTTCCTGAAGTCTTACTGTTCTGTAGGCAGCACTGATTTTGATACAGGATGAGCTCTCCACCAAAATGAAAAATGAACTATTTAGTCCTCAGTAAAAGTACAATTTCAAAAGTGTCTACATCTGTGCATGCCCATAGCTTGACCAGGAAAATTAACACAAAAATTTAAGCTGAAATTTCAGGGTTTTTTTAGAATTATTTACAGCCAGATAAGAGGCACACTTGTTTTTTGCTATTTCAGCAACTGGTAACAAGAAAGGTAATGTTATCCAAGTTTTTTTGTTTTTTTTTTTTTGGTCATACAAATGGAAGGACAATGTAAGAGATACTGCCAAATGTCCCTACCTAATAAAGAACTCCAGCCTGTACTCAGACTTCTCTCCCGTACAATTCTTTGCCTTCCCTGTTCTCTTAGCCTCAGCACTGAAGGCTTTTTAAAATTCATCTCACTTAGTGTCTCGGATGAAGTCCCTGATTTTGTCTCTCCCCTCTTCACTGCATCACTGTCATCTCACCTACAAGAACCCCATTATTTTTATTCTTACAGGTCTCTTCCTTTTCAATCACAGAATGTTAGAGGTAGGAAGGGACTTCCAAAGATCACCAAGTCTAACCCCCTGCCAGAGCAGGACCAAAACTAGGGCAGATCATTCAGAATATTTCAATTCTGAAAACTCCTTAGAGCTGAATTTCTTTTCAGCCTTTCTTCTCTTTCAGTTTCACTTATTCCCATTTATGCTATGCCCTCTTCAGCCTCTCCTTGGTTTCCATAAATCCTCTCCTTTTCCCAGGCCTATCTCACGTTTGTCTTTCAACCATTTCCCCTTCCTTTATAGCTTTTCCTACATCCTCACTCAATATGTAGAGGCAGAAAAATTGTTTTTCACTCTACTGCAAGCCTGGCAACCAAGTGAGTCTTGGGCCTGTTCAGTTCAGCTGAGCATCATCTTTGTTTGACCTGCCTACTCTCTTCCATTCTATAATAAAAGAAGTCAGGGAGATAGACCACAACCTACAGAAACTATTGTCTGCTTTATGTTCTCTGTCTTTGATGAAAATAAACGCTGAGAAATCTAAATAGACAGTTTCAGCTGGCACTGTGAGAGCAAAAGGCAGAGTGAGATTTATCTAATTACAACTGGGGAAAACTTGAAACTAAGATTAAATATATTCCTGTTACAACATACTAACATCCCGGGTCTTTAAGACTGCAATGTAGCTACATAACAGATGCCAAAAAGGCACAAAAATATTCACACACTTCTGTTTGATGTTATAAAGGACACATTTATCACTAAATGTAGAGGAAAAACAACATTGGAAATGTTACTTACATCCTTTAAAGATTCACCCCAAGGGGAGAGGGGGCATCATTTTACTGGTTTGATCTGATACTAAAGGTCTGGAAACAAAAAAAGGACTGGGAACAACCTCAGCAGTGGCCTTCACATGAGCAGGTATGTTTGCTTGTCCAAATTTATTCATAGTTTACTGGAGAACTGAACTAGGGTCACCTATAGTGGTGTCAGGAGGTGGTATCAGATGATATACAAATACTGAGAACCTGCCTGGTTGCAAGGGATAACTGTTGTTTTACAGGAGGTTTACTCCTATCAGTGGTGTGACGGAATAAACAGTGCTTAGCTTTAGAAAAGCTGGGGTAGTCCATAACCTTCTTGTTGCAAAGGAGAGAAAGCAAAGCTGTAGAAGTTACACTGATTACTCCTGCTATATCTGTTGTGGTTTAGGCCCAGACGGCAACTGAGCACCATACGGCCACTTGCTCACTCCCACCTTCACGGTATATGAAGAACTGTGAGGAAAAAAAATGCCGTGGGTTGAGCGTAGAATAACAGAACGAGAGAAGAAACAACAGTAGTAACAATAATAATAAATAAAGTGAGTGATGTATAACAGAACTGCTCACCGCTAGGAACCCACCACCTGCCCTGCGCTCACTTCCATGGGCGAGCTCCCACTGTATCTACAGAGCTTGACATCAGTATGGTATTGAATATTCCCTTGACTGGTTCAGTTTGGCTATCCTGGCTGTGTCCCCTCCCAGATTCTTGTGAAAATTAACCCTACCTTAATTGAACCCAGGACAATATTCTGGCACATTTCAGAAGACTGTACACTCGAAGGCAACAAACAGAAGTTTCTGTCCTACTAAGCTCACCAGAGTACAGACAAAGGTCTAAGAATCACTGAATATGCCTAAGGAGACAAGAAAAGGGTGAGAAATACCAAGATCTGTCACAAATGTCACATGACCCTGGAAACATTTTTGACTTCACAATGTTCAAAGTGAGACATACCTATATTAGGGACTATGAAGATCAACATTTCTGGACTGCTTTCTTATTTGGTAACCAGTACCATTTCAAGGTTTGAAGACAAAGGTAAAATGTAATAGCTCTTAAATGACTAAAACTCCTGTGAAATCTGCTGTTTTCAAGCCATTGGGTCCGGTATGCATTCAAGTTTTTCTTAATTCATTTCCTCATATATCAAAAATTATTCATTAGATTTGCTGATTGAGGTATTACACTGCAATAAAACAGTTGCTATATCTGTAAAAAAACCAGACAAGCTTTTGAACACTCGACGGGTCCAAAATAGATAGGTGCTATGTGCTTATCAGATCATGTCTGAAAGACAGGATAACTGACAGCTTTGAAATAAGAGAGAAGTTATTAGGGGGTAAGAGAGGAGACAGTGTTAGGGAAGAGAAATAGGCTGTTTGCTTCCTATGGAAGAGAGGTCAATGAGGAGGTATGTTAAGATATGCCATAAAAACATAAGGCTATTGAGTTCATGGTTTTATCTGAGACTAAAGGGCTCATGTGTCCACAGGTTTGTCTACTTTCTCCTACCAAATCAGCTGATCTAATAAAAATCTATCTCAACCTACAAATGCTGTTTCTTATGCCCTGCCTTATTGTCCACGGTCATGTTTCACTATCACAGATGTCGTATTTAAGAAAGTGGAATTCCACAGCTCATTCCCGCTACACTGCAACCAGTGCTAAAACTCTCATCATAACAACCATGATAAGCTCTGAAGATATATTTGGACACTAAGATCTTTGAAGGATGCGATGCGCAATTACAAGACAAGCATTATACAAATTTTTCTATCAGATTTGTTTCATATGGTCAGCCTTTAAAAAGCTAGATGAAAAATTTAAAGAAGCTTACTGTAATCTATAGTTTCTGATCCTGTCCATCTCCATTTATCTTTATAGTTTAATGGCCACATTCTCCAGCATGACTCTGCAGTGCATAAGAGCTTTCCTACCAATTATCTGACATCTCCTAAACCTTTCGCCTACCACAGATGCTCCAAATTGCTACTCCTGCTGAAATTCTTTTCAGCCTTTATTCTCTTTCAATTTCATCTGCTGCTGTCTCCCTTAATCATCTTTTTTCACTTCTTATCTGGACCAATGCACAGTTTTGATTTGTCTTAATTCTCCAAGTTCAATTAAGAAGTAATACAAAGCCGAACAGAAAACCAATGTGTAACAGTAATCATGAGGAAAATGCAGCACATTCTCCTTCATTTCTATTACCCCATAACAGAACTCCATCTTCTCCGATACAAGTAATCGCAAAAAGATCTCATTAAAGATTTCCATATAATATTTTAAGCCTACCAGTGGTTCTAAATATACCGAAAATACTAGAAGGAATAAGCACATTAATTTAAGTGATGCTATGGACATTAAATGTGCCAGGGCCGAAAGAGACGCTGGAACCAAAATAACTTTGTACTCTGCTTTTCGTAAATGTTACTGGCTTCACAAAGAGAGGCTTACTCTTTGCTGTACCTTTTCCTAAATGAAATGCATTTTCTCAACATATATTCATGGCAGTAATACTGTACTTTGTCCAAATGGGACTCCTGACTGTAAGCCACATCAATGTTAAGTGCTTAATAACTACAGGCTAAATCCTATGATCTCTCAAATAGACCATTATATCCATTAAACATTTAAATAAAAATAATTTTCAATTTGTGTAAAAGAGGGGTGGGTTTATTTGGTTGTTTGTTTTTTATTTTTTTTCTCCAGCAAGAGTCACGTCACAGAGAATTCTGTACTATAGCTTTCATAAAGGGTATACGACATTCATTTCTATGAAAAAATATAAGCTGGGAATTCCTGCCTACAAGAGAACACAGCAATAAAATCCAGAAACTCTGCATCAGTCATCCCTATGTGATCTAAAATAGTCAAAGCATCCCTTACAAATAATGATTATTAGAATAACGTATAGGACCTCTCAAATAACAAAAAAAAAAAAGATGCCTTAAACCTTTCCCGAAACAGTAAGGCTGTCACTTTAAGCAAGGTTTCTGCAGTAGATACTGGGGAATGCAGAACGGGAAGGATCTGTAGCCTATACTTAGCATTGACAAAAATGTTAAAATTAACCTGTGGAGTTCATTTCATAAAATGTTAATTGTCAGAAGCATTGTAGGGCTTCTAAATGCTTTTCACATTTATGGAAAATAAAATTATGTCCACAAAAATAGTACTGAAAAACTCTTAAGGTTCAAAACCCACTCAAACCCACCTGCTTCAGATCTTAAGTGCCAGGCACAACACCTATATCAGTGTAAATCGCTATAACAAACTGACCTTCAAAGGCAATAGGCTGCATCAAGTATAAACAGTCACTAGTAAAAGCATCAGGAAGTAGCAAATGGAGCTTAGGCCTTCTCATTATGTCAGTCGTGGCTTTTGAAACAAACAACCAAGTGTCCATCTGTCCCCAATTAGAACTAGCTATAATTACATTCGCCTTCCTATGAACAACTAATGTAAAGAATGTAGGGCATGGGTAACGTGATTGCTGTTGCCCAGCCCCGTGAACAGAACTGCTGCATCTGCATTGTGAACAATCTGGAAGCCGTGGGGAAACATTGATGAAAATCCTGATAAAAGACAATGAAAAAATAACCAGACTGTACAGTGAGAAAAGCATGAGATGTTGTTTCAATGTTTGCACAGGATAAATAATGCTATGGCCTGTGTGAACTATGCAGCTAGAAAATTATCATTAAGCCACACCTGATATACAGGGACCAATTCATAACAGAAGGCATTGTCAAACTAATTATGCCCAGCTTCCTAATACAGCCCCAAAACATTTTTAAGAAACCCATTTCATATGGAATATTCTGCAAGGTAGCTACATTTGACATCTATTGTAACTATGATGAAGAGTAAACTTAAGGATCAGCCTTTTAACATAGGGATATTTATTGGAATGATACACTTGAGATAGCAAACATACCCAGCACAGCCAACATGGTTTCTGTAAATATGACACAGTAAGAAGTTGTTTTCTGCAGTTTCAACAGAAAAAACAACCATTCACCTCTTAAGTGGAATTTACAGCACCACAGCACACAATCAGTGTGAACAAGGAACTCATAAGGCTGACTCACTTAGCACTCTTTTATCTGTTTGCCATATACATTTCTGTTTATGTCCGGCCTAAGTATTTTTCAACACTGCAAGACCTCTGTCCTTCATGAATAATACTGATTTTAGCAGAGAGATGCAGTTTAAAATCTACAGACCATTTTGTACTGCGATAGTTTTGACAGCAGAGACTGCTTGCTGATCAACATCTCGTAACCTTGACGAATGAACTTGTGCAAACCTGAAAATCCTAAAGCACACTTAGGTCAAGAACCCAGGAATGTATACCTTTAGGCTCACATCATTCTGCTCCAATGAGTACAAGATCTTGTCAGTGAAGTCAGGTGGGGAAGCTGTTACACCACAGATCTGTATGTACTGATGGTCTGTGAATTCCTTGAGAAAGTCATATGAGAAAGTCATATAAGAAAGGCCAATGTTGCCTGTCATGCTGAAAAACACTTCCTTGCAGGTCAATTAAAATGACCTACCAAACAACACTGCTGTTGCTTTAGGCTAGCATAAACTGCAAACTATCTTCTCATGTAAGCTAAATGAGCCCTATAATCTTCTCAGTAAAAATGGGGTTAGTTAACGGCTCAAATATGTGGAATAAATGCTTATAAAGGTTTCTGACAATGATAATCACTGAGCATTATCGTTAATGTTATCACTTCTCTGGTAACATTCTAGTCCTAGACAAGGACTCTGGGTTTGTCTAGTTCAGAAAGAAGGAGGCTGAGGGGAGACTCATCACTCTCTGCACCTTCCTGAGGAGGAGGACATGGAAAGGAAGGTGCTGATCTCTTCTCCCTAGGATCCAGGGACAGGACACCTGAGAATAGTTCAAATCTGCATCTACCAGGGGAGGTTTGGACTGGACATGAAGCATTTCTTTACTGAGAGCGTGGTCAAACACTGGAACAGGCTTTCTAAAGAGATGCCTGATGCCCCAAGCCTGTCAGAGTTTATGAGACATTTGGACAATGACCATAATAACATGCTTTAAGATTGGGTCAGCCCTGAAGTGGTTAGGCAGTTGGACTAGATGATAACTGCAGGTCCCTTTCAACAGAAATATTCTATTATTTTCTATTCTAGATGCTATTATACTTCTTTAGCTATGAAAGGAGTTGAAGCATCTGACTTTAATGATGGTATTGTTTTCCAAAAGGAGGTAACTTAATCCATCTGATATCAATGTCATTCCCAGGATATTATCCTTTTTTTTAATCAATTTTATTTTTATTTTCACATGAGGCTAAAGTTAATCACATGGCCTAAACAAGAGGAAGTACTAGCTTGAAATTCAGCACAACTCTAGCATGGAACTAGAGCATTGTTGTAAATAGGAGTAACTTAAAATCACAGACTGATCTGGGTTGGAAGGGACCTTCGAGATCATCCAGTTCCAACCCCCCTGCCATGGGCAGAGACACCTCCCCCTAGAGCAGGTTGCTCAAAGCCCCATCCAACCTGACCAACTTGGTGAAAGTATTACCGCTTCTTTGTAAATCCCTACTAGAATCTCTACATCTTAACAACTTTGCATCTCTGGGAATTTTATCATCTGCTAGCTTAGTTGTTTCAAGTGTTAAGAGTTTTAGCACTTCCTGTAGTAAGGAAGGAAATGCATGGTAAGATGATTTAGTAAAAGCCATCTATTTTGTGAGAGTTTAAGATTCCGGTCAGAGCGTTTGTGCAAGTACGAAGCTTACTGCAGCAGTAGCACCTACAACTTGCATAGACGACCGTGACTTCCCTGTACAAATACAGAACAATAGATGGGATTACTGCTTTTACTCAACTGGCTAAACTGAAAAATAAAAAGGAAACAAATACATAGCTGTATTACCTGCCCTTAGCACCATGGCAGATGAGGAGTAGAACTCATGACAAACCCCTGTTTACTAATCCCAGCCACATGTCCTAATCAGTAGGTCTTGTCACCTACCACTATAGAAGAATCACCAGCAGAGGGGAGCAGACAGAGATGGAGCAGAGGGCAAAACGTGTCTACACATGCCTCATTTAGCCTATTTGCCAAAGGACAAGAGGCTTGTGAAATCATTTGTAAGTAGTTCTGTGCTCTCCAATAACATTTAAACCTTATCATTAAGTTTAAGAAAGTGGAGAGAGGTCTCAAAGTTACTTACTTTTTAAGTGTTGTTAAAGACTGATATGAGAAAGGTAACTCATTCTCCAATGAGAAAAATGGCTCAGCATTTAGATGAGATTGATAGATGCCAGGTTATTCACACAACCAGGAGAAAAGCTTCTATTGTAGCTTGCATTATAGACCACCAAGAATCAAATGAAAAGCTGATATAAATCATAAGAAACCGAGACCTACTTGCTTCACTGCTTGAGTTTGTTTTAGCGTGTTAGCTATAAGAAATTGTAAGAATTCCTTAATCTGCTAAATGGGCTCACTGCCATTTGTTAAGTAACACACCAAGCAAGTACAGCATTTACAAGATAGAGCCAAGCTTTTCAGAAGACTACCATATTTATGTAGCAGGGGGATTTTTTGAAGGAGATGAGGCCAAAACTATAACTGTTTCTGAGACAGGCAAAGAGAATGACAATTAGGAGAATGTGAAAGGTTAAAATAAGCTTGAGTGACGGCATGATATTTTGATTATTCAAATAGAAACACCACAGCCTTTTCCGTCCTATCAGAATAAGTTACATTATATTGAAATCCTAGCATTAGGAAAAAAAAAAAGTACTAAATTTTAAAATTCTCTGCAGGCTCTTCTAAGTTCTTGGATAATAGATGTCCAGTCTAACATCAGAGTAAGGTCAAGGAGAGAAGGGCTTGAAAAGCAGAGGGGATGACCCAGAACAGCTTCAGTTATCGGGAAAGTTTATGACAAGACAGAGAAGGCAGGACAAAAATGAAATCACACCTCTCAGTACACTCTTGAACCAGGCTATATTCTTTTTTATATATCCATCTCTACACCCCACACCATGGAGGTCTCTTTCCTGACCAGACAGATTGCTATTTCAGTTGCAATGTTGTAAAAACTGAATTCCAGTGCTTTAAGCTTGGCACTGAATGCATGGAGTTGACTGGTTTTCTTTTTTTTTTTTCCCCTCCTCTGGATTTTGCAGAGACAGAAATAATGTTTTATTCTAAAACTTTCCCCACAATGTTTTATTATTTTAATGGTGGAACTCACGCTGCACATTTGCAAAATTATGATATAGCTGAAGTGCAAATGGCTAATTAAGTTTAGTCTAAGTAAAGACGTTTACACTTAACACAGTACAGTTAACAGTGGCAGCAGTTTCCATTACTGCTGTGTAAATCCTAACTGTATTTCAAAGCTACTTCTTAGTATTTAGTGTTCAGAAATGTCTCAAGTTACAGACAAGCTCCTACTAAAATATCACTATTACTCAGTCATTAAAAGTAGAAGTTCTATGTTGTGCAATGGTAACTTGACTTCTGTGACGTGTTGCGATATAATTTTTTAATTGCAGAACAGGCTAATTTTCATAGGACTTGCACCTCATTTAGTGTGCCAGTATTCAACCTAATGAACTTCTATGCAGCAATCATCCATTCTTTCTGAGTGCTAAAGTAAAATCTATTCCTATTTTAGCAAAATCTGCTCTTGTCTTCCTCCTCATCAGATTCTTATCAAGTCCTATGGTGTGCTGACAAGTAACACAGTTACACTGGCTAGTTCCCATCCTCATATACTTATCTTTCACCTAGTCTTAAATTTATGCTCTTATAATTGTGGCCAAGCTTGTTTTTTTGCTCAGCCTGTCCTACGCCTAGAAGCTTTCTCATCTTAATACTCATCTCATGAGAGCTTGGTCCAAGCATTCCTCTTTGTGCCTGGGGGCTTTTATCATTCTATCCTCATGTCACATGATCTTTTCTTCTATTTGATCTGTAAGCCAATGAGAGACCTGATTCTCTCTCAGGTTCTTCCTGTGACTTTTCCCCTCCAGATTGTGAGGAAAGGAGCGCAACCGGTCAGCACAAGGGCATGGATGTATGTGCAATCAGTCACAGAAGGTAATCATACAGCCTTTTCAACCTAAAACAATGGAAAAATCTCAAACGAGTATGCGTAACAGGTGTATGCACAAGAGCGCACACGGACTGCACACAGTCTCTGACAGACTTTCAAGCTTAACACTAACAACAAACCTAGTTGGCTTTGGTCTTTTCTTTTGATTGTTTGATTTTAACATGGAAACCAGAAGGAATGATGCTTTTTTTGCTCCACTCTAACACAATACAAAGGAGCTGGGCGGGGAGGAGGGGGAGGGCAATCACCAACACTGGCTATTCTATTGTTTTCTGTCAAAAACTTGGCAAAGCAACAAGCTAGACACAGCTGAAATGTGCTGGCTAAAAATTTCTCAAAACTTTCATCTGAGACAGACACAAACTACGTTGAACACCATCACATGGAAAGTTTGTCAAAGCCATGGGATACCTGAAAAAGGGCCACATACCAGAAAATATTAGTAAATCCTACTCACGTACAACATTACCCTCATTGCCTACAATTGTGATTCATGTATAGGATATTTTTTAAATTATTAATATGCTCTAATAGCCTTTTTTGTTGACGGTGATGGTCAGCAAGCATTTCCTTGATTTTGGTGTTTTTAAAAGAAAGTAGCTTTATTTTAAAAAAGGTTTACAAAAATTGTCTCAGGTTAAACAGTTTCCCATACTGGCAAAATTTAGATGTGGAAGGTTCTTTGCTTATCAGTTTGTATCTGAGGAGCTGTTTTGTTTTTAAAGCATTTCATGACAAAAAACATTTGTCATTTCAGCTTATAAAGGAATTCCCTTCCTAAGAGATTTTTCCTCAGTTTATTTTGGTGAAAAAGTAGGTATAGGTCACTGTCTTGAAGAAGATAATGGATTGCAGAAAAGTACCTGGGGGGTCCTGGTGGACACCAAGCTGAACATGAGCCAGCTTTGCCCTGGCTGCAAAGAAGGCGAATGGTATCCTGGGCTGCATCAGGCCAAGTATGGCCAGCAGGTCAAGGGAGAGGGTCCTTCCCTTAGCACTGGTGA
>JANHFX010016743.1:14334-29593 GCA_027560015.1 Chloroceryle amazona | reverse complement strand
GGCCCGGGGGGGGGGCGCGGGGGGGGGGGGGGGGGGGGTGCCGGGGGGGGGGGGGGGGGGGGGGGGGGGCCGAGGGGCTCCTGCCCGCGCTGCCGCCTGGGCAGCGGCAGCAGCAGAGCTGGCGCTGGCAGAGCCGCCCCGGTGGTAGGTACCGAGGGACATCTGTGACCTCTCCGGGCAGCCTGAGTGACTTCAGCTGTTCCTCTACAGCTGTGATCTTGGACGAAGGAGGGAAGGGAAGGGGAGGGGAGGGGAGGACGTTTTCCTCTCCCCTTGCCTTCCCCAAAAAGTACCCAGCGGCACCAGGGGAAGACTAGAACAAAAGACTTTTGATCCTACCCCCAAGGAAAAGGGTTGCAGGGCCTCATGGCTTGGGAGGGGGAAGGGGATGTCTTGACTTTTTTTTTGGCCCTGGGGCATCCTCGGGCTGTAAGGACAAAGTCCTGACCAGGAACACTTCAGGCTGCCGCTGACCCTGCCACCAGTACAGGGTAATGGCTCCTCGAAGAAGCCCTCGGCAAACAAAACAAAAAGTAAATGAAACTCTTGCTTTTAAATTTATAGGAAATGGTTGGGTAAAAAGCAAAGCTGCTTGTTTTGGTTCAGAGGGGCAAATTCCAGTTTGGAAATTCTTGAGAGGAAGGGAGTGTGCTGGAAGGCCAAGGGACCAATGATAAGGTTTCTGCAGGAAAGCACCACCATCTGTCACTCCTTTCCCCCCTTCTGTGTGTGTGTGTGAGCGCTTGTGACGCTCCTGACAGTTTTGGTTCTGCTCCTAGGACAGTACTGATGAGTAGTAAATAAAATAAATTAAAAAAAAAATAAAAAAAAGAGGTGAGGAGGAAATAAATACGAAAGCTTGAAGGAGGATAGAGGAACACTTCTCTCAGCTGAAGGTCACTCTCTTTGCGGAAGCAGTTAAGCATAGCCCATGGAGGAAGGACTCAACTCCTAGACCTGTTTTCATTTGTCTTGCAAGCTATTGGTAAGAATTTTCTTTATCTGTACCATTTCAAAAGAAGTATTGATAAAACACAGAGAGCATCCACTAGTTCCAAGTGGAACAGCCTGTAATTTGCCTCCCCTCTCGAGAGATCAACTCCGATGAATTTCTGCGTCCTCGTCTATCCGGCACATAGTAAAACTCTAGCCCATTAGAGGGCATTGGCTGTCCTGTGTTTGTACTTTGTTCCAGTTGTTGGTCTTTTAGGGCTGACAGTTTACTTGTAGCAATTCCTGTGAACTCACTTATTGGCAGGGTATTTGCCTGTGCTTGTCTGCTCCTGGGAGAGTGTTTTGGAAAAGATTACAAGAATGAAAGCTGCTGTGAAACGCAGCCCTGCTTTTATCCCTGGTGTAACACTGAAGTTACCACGGGAATGGATTTGGCCCTCTGTGTGTGTTTTCATCTTTTTTTCCTTTTTTTTTTTTTTTAATTTAGCTACAAAGAGATGCAGCTTTAGTGCAATTCTAGGGACAGTGCCCAAATAACACGTTGCTGGCAAGTGTCAGAATCATAGAATCATAGAACGTTAGGGGTTGGAAGGCACCTCTGGAGATCACCATAATGCCTGCAGACATCTTACTATCAGCACTGATAACTTATCCTCAAGGTAGCAAAGGTGGGGTTTGCCTTTAGGACGAGAAAAGAATTTGATCCTATTTTTTGAGACCTGTAGCCAGCTCTTCACTTAACATGATGTGCATCACACGTATTAATCTCTGCAACAAAACCACTCGATAACCTCGTTAATGAGCATTTTAAGATGAAGTTTTGTAGCGTGTTTGGTTGTTTTACAGAGAGGAACGAGCACTAATTAACAGGGGAAGGTGCACAGCAGCCTTTCAGAAGGGTTGTATATGTTTATTAGGTCACGCATAAAGTCTTTTGGCCTGCGCTACCCTGACAGGAAAGGGAAAATGTTACTTTCATAAAAACTTCTGCTCAGATGATAGAGTTTTTGTGCGATGAGTAATAACACTCCTCATTTCCAAAGCACCTTGTATAAATCGAATATTAAAGTGGAACTTTGAACTAGTACATCGGGCAAGAGAAACCCCAGGCTGGGGGCTTATGCGATTCTGTAGCTAGCTTCTATTATTGGGTATCTTCCTGAGTTTCTGTCAGGGTACTGCAAGCTTTATGAAAAATACAGTAACATGTTACAAATTATTTTTACTATTGCTTTTGCATTTTAAAAGCTCCATGCAAGTTACTGCCTCTATAAAGACATCACTACCTTATAAAGTTTCTACGGTATTAAATACATTTGAATGCGAATAAGGTATTTGGAGTGATGAAATACCAGATGTGAAGTATCAGGTTGCATGTTTATTCATCTGTTATTGCCATCATTGTACTAAGACGTGCTCTTGTATTTGATTTTATTATTTTTTTTATTATGTTTTTTAATTTTTTATTATTTTGGTCTCACAGCAACATACACAAAATGCACTGGACACAGGACTCCTATTATGAAAGTTACTGTTTGGGTTTCTTAGATTGTAAACAAATCTGTCTAGAAGCATTCTTGAGAGCCTGTGATTGCTCACTGTGTTACGTCATGGCCCAGTGCATGCATGAAGGCTGCAGGCTGCAAGCGTGTGCTGAGCAATCAGTTAAGAGTCAAGAAGAGCAAGGTCCAGGGGTACAGTGTCTGTTTGAAAAGTTACTAATTAAATTACTCGGATAATGAAGAAATCTGCCTATAAAGATTCTGGCAGTCCGGTGATGCTCTTGCAACGTCAGCTTGCTGTGCTGGCAAGAAGGCAGTCTGGTTTTGTGAGCTGAGCAATGGACTCTGCTGACATTAGAAATGAAGAGTATTGGGCTTACTTACTGTCAGCGGTTTCTGAATTGCAGGAGAACAGGGTTTGCCCACAGTTCTTAATCTTTCTGTTTGGCCTTTTGACTTGTTAAGGGTTTGGGATAAAGTGGCAGCATCTTCACAAGAGAGAGAAGCCTTCTTTCCAACCTCCCCCCCAACCATAGGCTGCCACCCCCAAGGGAGAATCCAAGTGGGAGTGTAAGAGCTCTGCATGAGGAGGGGATCAGCTCCTGCCTGGGGAGCAGGCTGCGGGAAGCATCACATCTGACAGAGCAAGGTCATGTGTGAGCGACACTGTGCAAGGCTTCATTTGGCTGCGTTGGGTCAGGAGGATGGTCTACTCCAAAGGAAATGGGCTCTTACACTAGAGGGTTTTGCTGAAAAATTGTGCATCAAAAAGAGCAAGACATTCTTTGGAAGTGCTTTTTAGCACTTGGGGTTTTGTCCTCTCTCTACTGAGTACGTTCTCTTCAGTCACCCATACAAAGAAGAGGTTGCACAAAGGTGTTTGGAGCCTGTTCATAGGAAACAGAGCCAGGTGACCTGTTTGGCTGCTGCCCACATCTCCCAGGGTTTAGCGGGTACACTTGTGGAGGTGACTTACTAGCAACATTCATTCTTGCCTGCAACGAAGTGGGAGCTACAAGGACAGGTTCAGATCAGGCACTTGACCACTTCAGAGTCATTTAATGGTTAGTCCCATTCAAATGGCTATCCTAAACAGATAAGAGGCTGTTTTGCCTTTATGACTGTTCCTCTAGTAAAACCCTTGTTCGGAAATGACGCGTGTTAGCATGAGAGCCCTGAAGTGATGCAGCCTCATGTCATTGGAACATCCACGATACATTTAGGTGATTGTCTGGTATGATTTATATGAACTCACCTTTCTTCCAGCACCGATTCCTCAAGGTGAACTCGTGATCCTGTAATTGCAGAGGGCATTAGTTTTGCAGCCTTAAGAAACAGGGTTGTTGCGCTAGGAGGCCGCTAAAAGAGCCTTCTTCAGGCTGATGCAGCGTCTTGGTTGCACAGTACTGAGAGCTCAAGATCATTGAAAGTCCTGCATGGAGAGACCGCAAAAGAAAATGTACTCATTTATTTGATCTCATTCCTTGCAGAACTGGGATCCTTCCTAGAAGCATCTCAGGGTGAACACCTTCTGGTTGAGACAACCTGAGTTAGACAAGTAAGGCCCACGTGCTCTTGGGGTTTATGACGGGCCGTCAGATTTGGATTCTGCTTCATGAGGCCATTATGAGAGTATGGCAGAGGTGTCTTCTTTCTTACCAGCTTCAAATCCCAGCTGAATTATTATCCCACACAATCCTGGCAGCAGCCCATTGACCCACATCCCCAGTAAAGTGCTTATGTGGCAATGTGGAGGGTGAGTTATATTCATGTTAGACCCCCCTGTTCTGGGCATTCTTAGAGAAGCAGAAGGTGTAAGAAATCTCTTCTGTGTAAAGAGAGAGACTTGGAGAGTGCACAGAGTGTCTTACATGACCAGAACAAAAAATTGACTCCTTAACTGCCAGCAGCACCAGCACCACAGTCAGTGCCATCCCCATGGATCTCACCAGCACCCAAGAGCTGCTGGAATTGGAGACTCCTAGCCAGGCAGAGCTGAGGCCGGTGACATGGGTGGTGAAAGCCAAGCATCTGAACCACATGGCTGGGGAAACTTCATCTCAGTGTTGCCCCTCTTCCCTAGTGGATTTGGTCAGTGTGGGTGTGAATGTCAAGAAGGCAGGGACAAGCTCTTTTCACTTGTGCTCTGTGACAGGACAGGGGGCAATGGATTCAAGCTGGAGCATGGGAAGTTCCACCTCAACATGAGGAAGAATTTCTTTACTGTAAGAGCTGTAGAGCACTGGAACAAACTCCCCAGAGAGGCTGTGGAGTCTCCTCTGGAGACTTTCCAGCCCTGTCTGGATGCATTTCTGAGTGATCTGCCCTAGTTCTGTTCTGCTCTGGCAGGGGGTTGGACTCGATGGTCTCTGAAGGTCCCTTCCAACCCCTACCATGCTGTGATTCTGTGATCACAAATAACACTACAGGGAACAAGGAGCAGCAGCAGCACAAAGAACCTCCTACAGCATCTTTGGCTTTCTGGGGACATGCAGTCTCTCGAGAAGCAGGCTGATGTCCCACTCCACACCTCACAGGAGCGAGCCCGGGCTAACTGCTGGAGGGTAAGTGCTGTGGTTGTTGTGACATGAGTCCCACACAATTCCCTCAGCGACATTAATCTCTCTCCTAACTGTGTCTTACAGGGATTTCCTCGCAGATGTTTGCAGGATTTTTTTTTGCGATGCCCTTGAGAAATTGTAGTCACACCATTGTATGAATATTTTCCTATCCTACAAACAATTTAATGTGGGATGCTTGGTCAGAGAGGAGCACTTCACAGAGTCTGGGCTTCCAGAGGATTCGGGGCTGATGGTATAGTTTAAGGAATTGGACACTAATGGATTAACAGTTTACAGACTTGCAGTAGAAGTGATGGTTTAACTAATAGAAAAGGGCTCCTCTGGAGCTTTTCTGCTTCTGGTCTAGGCATGCTACAATCTTTACACTGGATAATTAAAGGAGGTGTTTTTCTAAGCAAAAATAAGACAGATTGGGGAAGGGAGAGAGAGATGAACATAAATGTGCTAATTGCATCTCATGAATGCCCTTCTAAATGTAGAGAAGGAGCATGGCTTGTCAGACCTGTCGTAAAAAGGGGAACAATGCATCCCAAACTCAGGAGGAAACTGAAATCCTGAGAAAGCATTGCATACCGTGGGAGATGCTGGGATGTCAGTCGAGCACCATTACAATGGTACCTCCAGAGGACTCAAATAATAGAAATAATAGAAACTGTGGTCAACGTGCTCATTCTCTGGTGTGAGAAGTCAGCGTCACTATCGCAACTGCTTAATTACAGCCTTCCTACAACAGCCATCTCCAACTAGGTCAAGCCTCCCGAGGATTTTCCTGGATGCAGGCAGATTTCATGCTTTTATTGGGCTCTCCTTTCCGTCTTGGTAAAGAGAAAAAGAAAAAACAAAACAATCTAAAAAAGGGCAATGGGTTTGTCTCGCACCCGCACAATCGGATAGAATTTAGGAACTTGGCACACAATTGAAGTTAGCACAAAACCTGGCCTGTCTGTCTCGGGGACAGTAAGCTTGCCAGAGGTGTGGACGAGCCATCAGAAAAGATCAGATCTTCGACCCCGGTTCCTTGCCTGGTTGCTCTCCATGGAGGGGACAGAACAAGCAGCAGTGCCTTTGACTTGGGCTGAATCTTGGTGTGTGGGACACAATCTCAGACTCAGTGTCCGATAGTATGGGGGACAGCAGCACAGAATATGTGCCAGGGGGTGTTAGGGAGCATGTTCCAGTCATCTTTGTGGAAGTAGGTGAGGTAGATTATACTACATTTGCAGGTAAGGAATGCAATGCTTTTTCAGCTTATTTGCCTAAATCCTCTTTGTTTTTTCTGACTTACAGCTTAACGTCACCTGCTGTTTGGCTAGCATGGAAAAGAAAAACATTACTTAAATAGAAATCATAGTTTAAATTGGCTTTTATGTTATGGTAGCAGTGCAAGCGAGTAGCAAACACAGATGAGAAAAGCATCTTCAACCACTTGGATTCAGCTGCAGTTTAACTCCAAAGCTTACAGGTAACACTACTCTCTTAGAAGGAGGAAATACTGACCCCAATGATTTCGATTGCAGGTGGTTGGGGACAGCAGGTTTACTGTCATTTATGGGTGTTGTTGACAGCTGCAGATCAGGAAAATAATTCTCCATAGCAAAAGTCGTCTTTGAATCACTTTAGCAGGTGCCTTCATGCAATCTGGTAACTTCAGCATTTAATTCCTTGAACGAGAATTGCGTTTTCATTTCATTAGTTCTCCCCTGGGTAGACTGTCAGCAATAAACTTTTTAGCACAATTCATGGTGAAAAAAGTTCTTACTAATAGCACATGCATATATGCAAATACATCTGTATATGAATATAATATGTTCCCTTCCAGCCAATTAAATTAAACCTGAACAGGGAGGTCTACATGCCCCAAACTGGCTGCCTCTTGGCTGGGACCTTCCTCCTTTGTTTGGTGACTGAATGCAAACTGCCATGCAAATGAGCTGCAAGGAAATGCTATGATTCACATTTGTGGCAGTTATTGGATAGGTATGTAGCTATATATCAGAGCAGGTGAGGTGTGCCAGCATATATTCTATTGTCTGTTATGTATTTAGGTTGTGTGGTGTGTTTTTAGCTATAGGAGGACTAATCACCAGAGGGTGTGAAAGTGCTGAGGAGTGTGAGGGAAAGCCTACGGACGAGCCGCCCGCAGAGTTTTCCATCCTGCACGGCGCTGGATCTGGAGAGCTGGCTTGCCAGAGGAGTGTCATTAGCAGGTGGGACAGTTCAGAAAGCTCTTTGGCCTGCCCTGGCTGCTCCAAAGGCTATTGATCTCCCTCAGCCCCCGTTTGGTAGCAGTTGTCCCAAGTTAGAGCCTCCCACTGAGCTCCGCCAGCGTGACTCGCGCAGAGCTGCTGGGGGTGGCACGGGCTCTGGCAGATGAGCTTAGCGAAGTGGGAAATAATAGGAAGGATGCTTTAGGACTGGAAATACCGAGCAAAGATAAAAATGAGGTAAAATAGCCACAAAAAAACCCCGCTTCCATTAAAGTTACAGGATGGGAAGTTTTACAAGCTGCCTTCACCCCCATGGGGAAAGGAATCCTAGAGAGATTCAGTAACCTTTCCGATGCCATCCAGAGTTTTATAGCAGAGCTGGGAGTTGAGCCCTCTTCCCTTCAGTGCCATCTACGTTTTCATGCTGAAGGGGCCCCTTTCACACTTCATCCAGCGACCCTTGGGGAGCTTCGGGCTACTGTGGCAAAGCCACATTTCCTGCCCCACATCCCGTGCGCTGGGCGAGCAGGCTGCATCTCCTGGAAACTACAGTCTCTGCATAACCTGACCACAGGATGCCTTGCTCCTCTAATAAAGGAGCTGGCTAAATGCCATTTTATTATTATTAGACATTTGTTTAATATAGTAGTTCCTTGAAACCAAAGAAGAAAAGGTCCTTGTGGTGCTATATACCATGTATAAATAATGGACATCTCCAAAAAAACCCCAACATTTATATGGGGAAGAGAGAGGGAGCGGGTGGGAAGGTGAGGCAATATTTAGCCCCATGTTGATGCTCCACGAGATGATGTGATCCTTCCACTGAGTAATAGAGAGGCTGGTGAAAATCAGATGATTTCATTTGTTCATAACATCATTATTCAAGGACCGAAAAAGTCTGTAGCCTCATCCAAAGACGTAACCTAAGAGGTCTTTGCTCTGTGCCAAGCTAAAATTCTGCTATTTAATTACCGATTTAGAAAATATCTTGGGCTCAATTTCCTTCTCAGTTACACAGTTATAAATCTAATGGAGCTGTTAAAGATTTATGGCAGTGTAACTGAAGGCAGAATTGGGTCCCTTATGTTTAAAAGTTAAGTTTGCCACATAAGTAATAATTTCTGATTTCTAGGCAAGAGTTTAAGAATCTTGCAGCCCTCTGTTTCTGTAAAAGAAATATGAACTAGGGGAGAGCGGGTGAGTGATTAATGCTAGAGGGGATGTCTAGGGGCAATCTGAATTGGCTGGTGTGGAAAATCCATGTGCAATTCAGATTTAGGATCTGTTTGCAGATGCCTCATAATTTAAAATGTCGAAAAACCAAACCCCAAACCATAGGCCTTTGTGTAGTAAATTAATATACTGCTTGCTCAGAGTGCAGCCAGCTTTGCTGTAGTAATACCCTCATACGAGGTGTGAACTCATCCCGTTCCCCTTAGTGAGGAATTAGCTTCAATTCATTGTGACCCTTCAAATCCTAACAGCACCTAAATCACTTTAAAAAGGCCAGTGCCTGTTTTGTTTGTTTTAAATAATGTATTTGATGACTTAAAAAGGAAAAATGCCACCTTACTTATCCAGACCTACAGAAATCTCTGTTGGCACAGATGTATTTTTTTATCCGTCGGCTTTTTGTTTCCCATGGAAGGGGCTTTCTAATAAACAACCGACTCTTTATTGCTTTTCTCATCTTTCACTTAGGAAAAGAGGACAACTTTTGAAATCTTCATCTGCAAAGTGAGTTAGGATCTGCCCATCTCACCTTCAGGGGTGCCTGGTCTGGCACCTGAGCCCAGCCCGTGCAGCTCTCACCCTCTCGCTGGTGGAGCTCATCAGGTCTGGGTGAATGCCCTGGCCCTTCATCGGGTCTCGGTGAATGCCCTGGCCCTTCATCGGGTCTGGGTGAATGCCCTGGCCCTTGGGGCCCCGGGCAGCTTCCCCAGTAACACACGGGTTCTCCAGAAGCTGAAACTGTGCTGCTCTGGGATTTATGTCACTTCTGACAGATGCAGCCTTTTCTGGAGTAGGCCTATGGTGCATTATAGTAATAGAGTCATCACACATAGCTATCCCAAAATATAATCCCTTTAAAATAATGTAATGTCTTTTCAGAGCAGCTCATTTTAATGTAATTACAGTATTTAGGTCCAAGGCGTATTTCGTAGAATTTCATTTAGGAAGCAACTGAAGAATTAATTATTCTAAGATTTCCAAGCATTGTAAGTTAATAATTTTTAAGGAGTAAGAGAGGATAATAGGTGAGGTAGATTACATTGTCTTAGAAGTGATTTGTCAGTGGTGTTTTATTAGCTGTGAAAGCAGTGACTCTGAATGAACGTAAATCGTTTTGATTTCATACAGTCCTGACTTGATGCATCGATCACGATACCTGGGTCTTCCTAATATGGGTTTTGTTTGTATTTTAAATACTGATAGGTCATTAATTACCTAAAAATAGTTGAAATTTAAAGGAATAAAACACCCTGTTGTCATTTCTTGAGGTATTTTGCAACCTAAGCAAAGGCTCAGGTATTCCAGATATGATAGATGTGCAGATTGCATAAGACGTTATGCATTGCTCCCTCCAAGATACAGAGTCCTGTCTGCCCTTAAACCCTTTGTTCTCTTGGCTGAATGCAGTTAATTAGCAACCGTCTCCATAGCAACTGCCTCATAGTCCAAAAACATTGTCTCCTTTTTGCAGTTTAGCTTATCACACTGTTTACCTGAAGGGCTTTTCACTGCGTTGAGTCTCATTTGAGTTGGCTGCATGCCTGCTCACGGAAGTGAATTGTCAAGATAGAAAAACACCATGGCAGCAAGATGCTGAACAGGGCCCCGTGTGTGAAAGCAAAAACATTTAAAAAGTTGCGTAGGAACCAAAGTTGAAGCTCGCAATGATTTATATCCAGTTTTAAAGCTTGTGACTTGCCAGGAATACTGTGCATTTTCAAATACTGCTTTACTTCTGGGCTCTTTGTTCCAGCATCTTGCAGCCTACCTCAGGTGGTGTTCCCCTGCCCAGAACACACTCTCAATCCTGTGAGCCTGGCAGACACGGACCTTCGTCCAGCTCTGCGAGGGAACCTGCCTCCCTCCAATCCCCAGCCGCTCCAGGCAGCTCCAGTTTGCCCGGAACTGGTCAGCTGGGTTTGACCATTGTAGTTCTATTTATTTCCCTTTACGTGAACATCTTTTCAGAGGAAATCTGTGAGTGTTCCCTCCATATGATAAGTTACTCAGGAAGGGAGGGAGAAGAACTATGGTGGTCATATGAATCAAAGTACACTGGAGATTAAGGCTTATTTATATTAGCCATTAAAGCAGTATTAAGCTATCTGCCATGTGCTGCCATGACTCAGTTACAGTAGGCATGGGTTTGTAGTACCACAGCTTTGTCCGTGGAGGATGACATACTTCAACCACTGCGACAGAGGTGTGTCCACATCCCCACGCACCTCCTTAGAGGCTTACTTGAAGGTGTGAGTATGGTATTGAAATGACAGTTCAGTCTTACTCGTGCCTTGATCTGACATTTATGTCTGGCCTGAACCCAGGATGCTCCTGGCGTGAGAGGCTGCACGAGAAGCACCGTTTTCTTGTTTGCTTGGACATTCTGCTTATTAATGCTTGGTTTGTTGGAGAGGGTGGGTTGGTTGGTTGATTGGTTTTTGTCTTAGTGGGCAATACTGTGGATGAGAGGCTGGGGTAGTTCTGATTTTATCCTAGGCAGACCAGAAGCCGGAGCTCGTTGCTCAGCCACGGTGGTAGGCACTGGTCTCCCTTCTCTTTTCCAGCCACAGTTTCAGCTGGCAACGGCCGTTCTCCTTTCTAGCCCCAACTGGCATGTGGGGCTGCTGCATCTTGATAAAAAGGCTTTATTCGATATGATGTGTTTGAAACAGTCTTTCCCTAGGTTGAGAAGGTGTTTTGGGCTTTTTCAGGCTAAAAAGCAGGATGCGTGCAAGCCCTGCCAGTATTGCTGGTGTACTCCATTATTCCCATGTTTGATAGAGGGTTATTCTCTGTTCATGTTAATGTCTCACTCATGCTATTCCACATTCACTATCATTATTAGTAGTATTTGAATTATAGCAGTGCTGAAAGTCTGCAGGCGGGATAAAGGCTCCATTGTAGTAGGTCTTGTGCACACAAGATGAGACAATCTCTGCTCTGGCTGTTTACAGTCTGTTTTAAGATGAGTAGCATAAGTGGGTTTATCATATGAATAGCAGAGAGGGAAAGAAAATGCTACAGATAATAGGAAATCCATGGTTACGTGGAGTAACTGTTCATTTAGGTGTCTCTGAGACATGGGATGTTTGTTACATTTTTAACTGTAGGATAGAAAGTAAATAAAATCCTCTTCTTTTTCCCCGCGGGCAGTTGTGTGCTGCTCATCTCCCCGGTCAGCCCCGTGGCTGCAGGGGTGGGGAGGGGACCTGGGTACTGCCGCACCGAAGGGTGGCCAAGGTTGGCACCATGAGGACTGCTGAAGGGGGGGCTAATTCAGCATGCTGAATAGCTTGGCTGTTGATCAGGAGGAAGCTGTCTGCACCGTTCAGGCTTCCTGGGGCATTACTCAGGTTCATTTCCCCCAGGCACCCCAAGCGTGTAAGATGGTTTGCTCACAGATCTTATACAAGCTCCCTTTGGGTGGAAACCGTAGAGGGTGTCCACGCTGTCAGGATGTTTTCTGACTTTTAAAGAGGTGTTTATAATCGTCAGCACCTTTGGAACTATGGCTCAGTTCTCCTGAAGCCAGACTTGCTGGGTACCTTTAGGGGTCCAGAAATGGAAAACTAATGGCCTGAAAATGCCTGCTAGAACTTGCCATTATTTAATTAGCTTAAAGTAGAGCTTGGCAGATGGCAAAACAGAGGAAAGGACCTCCCTTTTGAAAAATATGGGCCACATCCTCAGCTTGTGTAAACTGGCAGAGCTCCACTGAAGTAGATGGTTGGCTTCTGTCAATTAGCGGGAAGCAGGAAAACTTCTGAAAACAGCAACGCCAGTTATAAGGTGGCATAAAGTATCAGTGGGCTTCAGGGACAGAAATTGTTTGTAAAATCTGAAAGACTGATCTGTTTCCAAAGTAACCGTGTCCTTTACAGTCTTGTTTTCATTGATGTGCAATTCAGAAGAAGAATTTGACTCGTTTTCTCAGAGCTGCGTTAATTCTGCAGAGCTTGCAGCAGTGAAATGTGTTGGACGCTGGTTTTTTGCAAGTCATTCTTATGAAAGTAAGGCATCAATAATTAATTCCAGTAAATCCGGCCTCTAACGCTGTGTAAATTCACCTATTATGTGATAACCTTAACCAACCTCAGCTAAGGTTTTTAAAAAGAGAGCTATCTTTGACTGAAAGTTGAGAGCTCACCTCAATCTTTTCCAGGGAAAATTCTTGCTCAGCTGAAAGCTCCCATATGTTTAAAAGCTGTTCCATTCTTACATTGTAATGTTTCCCATTAATTGCTTGGGTTTGGTTTTGTTTTTGGTTGGTTGTTTTTTTTTTTTTTCATTTTTAATTGGAAACATGAAAACAAAGCCTGGACAACAAAGCTGACTGCTCACTTATCCCGTTGCATGGTATCAACCTGACAGATTCATTATTTCTATAAAAATATCAGATCAGAATCGGGAGAGAATTGAGCTTGCTGAAAGCAATGCTGTCTTTGCAATCCACTTTCAGACTGGCTTTTCTCTACCTGCTCCTTTTCCTTTGAATCAAACCATCCGTGTAATTTAAGGAGATGCTGCAGGTCAACCCCGTGCTACAGCATATTGTGAGGCTTCAGAGTTCACTGGCTCCGAGCTGCAGATTAACCGCAGAAATAAGAGCAGTAAGAAGTAAAGCTAACTCTAAATACAGCAGTGAGAGGCATTTGAGATATTGTTACAGGTTGCTAAACTCGCAAACAGTTGTGAAGTCCCATTCGCATGGGCAGCCTCTCCCCGCTCCCACCCACCGGGGCACGTGGTGATTCAGGACGTGAGGAAGGAGAAAGGGGGAGAGAAGTTGTGTCTGGTGATGCTGGCCAGGCAGCCATCACCGTGTGTGTGCGGCCAGCCTTTCTGATTTTTTATTCTGATTTGTGATTTATTTTATAATTTTACACGATCATTCTTCACATTCCATAAACCACGTGATTTAGGATCTGTTACAATTTACATTACTTACGATGCCACCACCTGCAGCATCGTTGCTGCTGGGAGCCTTGGTCCCCCCAGGGGCTCCTGGGCACCCCATCCTGGCAGCTGGGATGAGGAGCCTCCTGCCCAGTTCCCAGCAGGAGCTGGGGATTGCTACCCTGCTGTGGTGCCTCACTCCCCAGACATTCCTTCCACCCTCCCGCCTCCCGGATCCCCTTTGCCCTTGGGAAGTTATTCTGTGCAGGAGATGAGCTGTGGCCAGTCCACTCCCGGGGAGCTGGTGCCAAGTGTCCTCAACCCCGGCAAAGGGCTGGAGGGGCTGGCCGTGGGTGGTGGCTTTCTGCTCTGTAAGGCCATTTGGCTCCAGAGTAGCCAGGCGAGGGACCTTCCTTGTGCAGGACCACAGGAGAAGGGCAGGGCACCCCCTCCTCAGCTCCTCGTGACAGAAGTCACCGTGAGAAGAGTCTGTGCCTCTAATAGGCCAAGCTGACCCAGGTTTCTTCTCTTTCCCACCCAGGAAGATTCATCTAGCCCTTACTAAGAAACTACAAACCTTAGTAAATGACCCAAGAGCGCTATTTAGGAGCTGGAGGGCTCTGCTATTTATGAAACCATCCATTAGAAAGAACATCTTTTACTGACTGTGTCCTCTGATGGTTCAAGGAGAGTCTGAGAGGTGACCTGCGTGCAAGCGAGGAGAGGGGCACGTGGCATTTTTGTGAGCAGAGTATTATGACAGGTTGGCCTATAGGATGCCTGTTATCCAAACATCTAAATCACCTGGAAATTCATGGTTAACTGAGTAGGCTTGCAATGCTGTGGGTAATTCCAGGTCTCATTATTTTTGCAGCACTAGACTTCATAACATGCAGTGAGAAATACAATTGTCAAATTGCTTGTGAGAATTGGAAGTTGTGCCGGACAATCGAAGGAATTGATGGGCTGGCTACCACGGGCAAAACTGGATTTCTAAGCTTGTGTAGATTAAACTATAAAAGATGACCTAAGGTCATAGATATAAAGCCTAATAAGAGCTTTCTTTGGAGAAAATTGTCTTGCGGGTTGTTAAGAAGAACGATGCCAAGATACGGCACAAAATTCTCTGGGCAAAAATGTGATAGCAGGCTACACATAAAAAAAAAACAGATTCACCCGTGCAGCTCCACTGGAGTTGCTTCAGCATGGATGAGGTGAAATTCCAGCTTGAAAAGCAGCTCCTCTGGGAAACTGCATCACGAAAAATCAGGCGCACAGCCACTGCAAGGATTTCTTTGCATGTATTCTTATTGTCCCCTTTGGGGATGTCACGAGCCAGGATTTCCCACCATGCTGGAAACTGGCAGTGTGGTTATTTTATTTCAGGTATTGAATGTAAAAGACCAGTCTCGGGCCAAACCCTACGGCCCTGAAAGGCTGAACTGAGATCACGGGTTATTTTGAAAGGCGTTTGCCTCCAAATTAGGTTGTGGATGAGAGGGTGCTGCATGTGTGAGAAACCCAGCCAGCTCTGCACAGTGTGCCCAGTGATCCTGTTGTCTGGGTAGCTGCTGCTCTGCCGGAGGTCCCTTCAGGCAGCTGGGGCTGAACACCTGTGCCCTGCATGGTTTAGGCTGAATACCCCTGGAGAACCCCTGCAAAATCAGGAACTTGTTGAAAACTTGTTTTCTTGCCAAAGGAATAATCGTTTAATATAGGAGTTAAAAATTCTGTTCAGGCCTCCAATATAGAATCATAGAATGGTGGGGGTTGGAGGGGACCTCTGGAGATCATCGAGTCCAACCCCTCTGCCAGAGCAGGGGCACCCAGGGCAGCCCACACAGGAACAGATCCAGGTGGGGCTGGAAAGTCTCCAGAGCAGGAG
>JANHFX010016743.1:0-14234 GCA_027560015.1 Chloroceryle amazona | reverse complement strand
GGTGACCCTGCTCTGGCAGGGGGGTTGGACTTGATGATCTCCAGAGGTCCCTTCCAGCCCCACCATTCTATGGGTCTGTGATCCTTGTGTGTAAAAACCAAGCGACGTTTGGCGTGTGCTTGAAGGGTGGCACGAGATGGGGGCTTGTTTTTGTAGCTGAGATGAGTGTAAACTGGTCAGAGTCTTCAGTGGGACAAGAGCTTCTCTGACTCCACCTTACTTGACTCAATGCAAAAACTTCTCTCGTCCTCCAAGGGCTGTGGTTCTCCCAGCAAGCTCTTGAAAGTTTACAGGAATATATTCTTTACTCTTATCTGTACCGAGGTACCATGTGAGAAATGCCAGGTGGAGTAGAAAGCTCGAGAGAGTTTACTACCCAAGTCTGCAGCTGAACTGTCTGTCGGTGGCAGCAGGAGCCCGTGCTCCTGCCAGCCTCCCCTCTCCAGGGATCTGCGGGAGGACTTGTGAGAACAAGGGAATTTTTGCCCACCTTGAGAAAGGAAAGCAGGCAATTTGATTGGAAGTGAAATGTTTGCTTTAAAGGTAATAGGTTTATATCATTACTTTATCTCGCAGGCGGTTGGTATCGTTTTAAAATCCCTCCACTGAGTAATTACAACTCTGAAGTTCAGTCGGGTTACTTTTGCATAGCTGCTCCCAAAGAAACTTCAGCCTGTTGCTGCTGGTGATGTTGACGAGGTAAAGTGTTCTATCACTTCACACATTTTTATTAAGCAGTGGGTTGAAAGGCAGCATAATTTGAAAGCCCTGTCATATCTTTGATAAATGCTTTCTAACATTGCTGTGTTTTGCCCAGTTATGACAGAAGCCATTAGAATGACATATATTCCAGCTGTCGTCAGGTTGGATCTGCATACACTCCAGGAAAAAAAAAAAAGTGTTTCCTCTCCTGAAGGAAAAGACCTGTGCCGCAGGAGCGGAGAAGCTTCGGCGGAGGCTTTGGGTTGCGGGCCACACGTGATGGACCCCCCAACGGGATATTTTTTGTCTTGTTTTCGGGGGCTTTTCAGTTCTATTGCCATGGCAGGAGGAAGAGGCGACTAGCCCTGCCAGCTGGACCTGCTGCCGTGGGTTTCTGCATTTATTTCTTCATTTGTTTTTGTATCTAGCACAGTGAGGTTCTGCTCCTGGCTTTGAACTGGAGGATGCTACTCCATATAGTTTGTAATCAGGTAGGTATGTAACGGGTTTCTTAATGCTAACAGCTTCGTGCAGCACTTGTTATGAATCGTTTCCGCAGCTCCTCTACCGAGGAAAATTTTAAGTACCGGGTTTCTTCTGGCAAATATAGAAGCTGACTGAATTTAAATACAGGCATTATTTGTAAGTGCAGTGCCAGCTGCAAGACCCTATGTCGCGGCTGCTATTGTGTGGAGCTTATAATGGTAGTTAAAAGAACATTATTTTCCTCTCAAAATTATTAATTTCAAAATTCCTAATAATATCTATTTGTCACTTTTGGAGGAAGACAGACACAAACCCCACTGTTTCCTCCCCGCCTGGCCAATTTCTTTTGGTAAGAAGCTTTTCACAGAAAAAGAAACAAATTCAGGTACACTTACAAATAAAACTACGGCAAGTTGAAAGTCTAAAACTCGTTATTATCAGAAACCATATTTCATAAAGAAAAACCCCTGGTTGGTTAAAGTACAACATGGGGTTTGCCCCTTTAATTAAGCAAAAATATAGAGGGAAGTGCCATCATAACTAGAGTAAATTCAGCTCTGGCTCAGACCTCGTCGCACTTGAAGTAAACCAGAGAGATTGCTCTGACTAATTCTGCATTGTAATAATTATTTAATTCTCACAATGAAGCCTTGTCCTTAGGGGTTTTACGCTTTAGCTCTTTCTTACCCACGCCTTGTAGTTATTAAGTGCAGACAAAGATGCCATTTTTTCAGATGGCATAATGTATATCAGTGTGTGTCGATGAGAAACATTTTCTGCTGGAATACATTAACGGTATAGAGATCTGGAGCAGTTTCTCATGCATACTTGGAAGTTTCTTAAAGTAGTCCGTAAGCTATAAATAGATTTCGTTAAGTACCAATGGCTGGCATTTCAAAATTTGACAAATCTTAGCTTTTTAGAGAAGTGGAATTGCCTCGTTTGTGTTCTGTCGTATGCTTTCATTTAATTCCAAGCTCACTCTGCTCATATTTAGCACACTCGTTTCACCCTGTTGATCAGCAAGCCCTCTGGAACAATTGCCTTGTGTCTATGAAGCTGCACAAAACACGTATATTTTGCATTTCAGTGCAAAATAGTCTGCTTGCTGCTGGGATGTTTGGTTCTAGACACCTTCTACGAGTCTGTGATGAAGGGCTTACTGAATTTGGGGTGGTTTTTTATTATGAAGACAGCAGGATTAGACCCAAGCACCGTGTGGATGCCGGTGATTGCATAGCAGGAGTAAACAGCAGGATGTGTCACAATAGATGTGGGAGAATTCAGAAGTCCCAATGCTTATGCTAAACATTGATGGTACAACCACAGTGCCTCGGGCCCTAGCTGGGGGCCTGGGCATTTTATGGCCAAGGTAATTTCGGTCTGGGTAAATTCATTTGATGTTGAGGTCAGAATCTTTCCTTCCTGAGGGTGAGAGGAGCCACCTGGGAGTTACCCAGTAATAACACTGGGAAAATCACGTGCCCACATGAAGTAACATCACGGGCTGTTTCTTCCTCCTGAGCGGTAAGTCCTTACCCCTGGAAAGGAGCCAGATGTTCACGTCGTGTGATTTTCACCCACGTGCACGAATGCACCCTCATTTACACCACTTGAGGATGCGAGATCTTTTTTTTTTTCCTCAAGCCCCTTCTAGTTTGCATTTCTTAACATATCCACTTAGATATCATCCAAGGGCCAACACTATCGAATATGGTACTGGACAGCAAAAGGCTTCTCCAATCTCAGATGGCACCTGTGAGAGTGAATGAGAGTAGTGTGAAATTGCCCTTAGGCTGTTGCAAGCCCTGAGTGTAGGTGCAATTTGTCAACGTAGAACAAATGCTTACGCCCTTTGCCGGTCTCACTTTTTGTAATTCTGAAAGCTGTGTGACTCGGGAAGTTTTGCACTGTGTTTGGCTGGTATTAGCAACTGAATTGCGGGTGATCGTGCAAAAAGAAGCCTTAATTTCATAGAACCATAGAATGGTAGGGGTTGGAAGGCACCCCTGGAGTCCAACCCCCCAGTTTGAGGAAAATCTTTTGATAAATTTATCAACTGTAGCACTAACATACAAAAAAAATCCCCTCAACCTGCAGCCTATCAGTCGTTTAGTTGGTTTTGTAGCATTAGTATTAAAACTAGCTCGGTAACCGGGGCTGAAAGAGGAAAACCCATGGGTGTTATTTAAGAAACACCCATTCCGAGGAGAGGTACGTTGTGTATTTTTCCCCCACTGGCCTCTTCCCTGGGAGGTACCCACCTGCACGTTGTGCTGAAGGTGTCTGCGTGTAACCACACTCACCGTTTTTAATGTGATGTTACCATGGAGGTTACCCTGCCATTTTTGCATCAGATTAGCTCTCCTTAGCTAATTGTAAGGGCCCTGTACTACTTTTCTGCACAAGACACTCCTAACAGGAGTGGTTGCTCCGACAGATTGTCATTAATCTGTCAATAATGAGATTTTTCCATTTTATGCTTAGATGTAAGCTCTTTGGGGAAAGGATCATCTCCTTGCTCCGTATTTGTGCAGTGCTTAGCACGGTGGGGTTCGGTTGGCGATGGGGCCCCCCCGGTCCCTCTGTCATAGCTACCACTCCTATAAATAATCACGTTTGATGTGGAGTAACATGAGAAGAATTCTTTGTGTGAGGAAGACAGCTCTTTAAGGCCGAACAGCCAGCTGAAATGCTGCGGTTTAGTTCCGTGAGGGGACTGGACTCGTCTCCCTCCAGCGCACAGCCAGCTGTGGGCACAGCCGGGCAGGGCAGAGCGTGGCCAGTCCCCTCCAGCCCCCCGGCACCTCCAGCCTCTTCCGCGGGTACGAGGGAGCTGGATGCCGACCAGCAGCCCTGGCAGCGGGGTTATTTTCAGGGCCGGGGTGGCGTCGGTTGACTCTCCTTACCTCGGCGTGCCGGCGAGGTTCATAACATTTAGAGAGATTTTTCTGGCCGCCAGACGCCTGCCTGGAAAGGTGATGGCTCTGCGCCCGGCAGCTGTTCCCCAGCACCCTCCCAGTGCCCCCGCACACTCCTCGGTGCTGCCGGCACGGAGCTGGACCCGCTCCCCCAGCGACGTGCTGGCCTCCCCCGGCCCCAGGAGCTGGAAGGTGCCTCTGCACGAGCAGACAGCCCCGTGCGCTTAAAGGAGGTAGAGCCCCATTTCGGAGTCCAGGAAGACAAGGGCTTTGAAAGGGGCTGGTTCTATACAGAACGGGGACTTGGGCCCAGCCCAGCAGCGCAAGGGGGCACGAGGCTCCGAGGGCACTGATGGGACTGGGGAGAGCTGCCGGTGGGGGTCAGGGTGCCGTTAACAGCCGGTGTTGTGTCCTGGCTGCGCTGCTGAGTTGCTGTTAGCAAATAACTTGCAAGTTCAGAAAAGTTCAAACCAAACCAAACGACCCACAAAGAAAACCCCCAACAGCTGAGCTCATTCGCAGTCGCAGAGAAAGATGCTTTTGCCTGAAATTGCTCAAAGATTAAAAATGCTGATAATGGGAAAAAAATAAAAAACCAACTTACCTATGGCACTTTCCTTTAACTGAGAAGAGTTCAGCCGGCGATGAAACTGCTGAGAGGGAGGAGAGCACAGATTGCGTTTCAAAGGAAAATTCAAGCAATGCATTAACGATTATTAATGTGTGTTATTGTTAAAATAATCATATTTATTATGGTCTAGCCTAGGGAGAACCAGCAAAAATGGAAGCCTTGTTCCGGAGACTGGAGGAATATGAGCACAGTAGGTGGTCCCTGGCGCAAGGAGCTTTCAGTCTAAATAGTCATGGAGTGCACAAAACACCAGCTCAGTTAAGGAAAGAACAGCAAGAAACGCTTTAGGTTTGCACCTGGCTTTGCAAGGACCTGTAGATTATCTGTTGCCCGCTTCTCCTTCCAGTGTTTGCTATAGATATATGAGGGCTTCTGTATGATCCTGATTTAAATCAAACAGCCCGGACGTGAAGTCGGAGGGAGTTATTGATTTATTGCTGGTATTGGCTTTCCTAGGCGTACTGGAGGCCAGGGGTGGGAGATGGGGTGATTGCTGTTGTGGTGGGAGCCGCAGGCTTGGTTCCCCACTGCTTTGCCTTAATAACAGAAGAATTTTACACCCACTTGCACCCATGATTAGAAGCAGCAGTTGTTTAGTTGCCCCTCAAATATTTTTAATTGCGTTCTGCCTATTTTAGTCAGCCTGTTCTGCTCGGATGCTCGTGTCCACGATTGCTCTCTGCGGTGGAGGCTTCCCAGTTCCATCCGGAAGCGATACCAGTTTCCTAGCTGGAGTAGTAAATACGCTCTTTTGAAAAGCAACCAGACAAAATCAAGCCAAACTGGTATTAGGACAGCCTTCCCTGCTCATCCGTCCAGGGCTGCCATTGCAAGCAGCTGGTTTTTCCTTGTCTTGCAGATTGATGTTTCCTGTGTGAGTTTTATCAACCATTCACAACTGGTGACCCCCAGGAGAGAATAAACCCGATGGGAAGTGCTTTGCGAAGCTTGTCCCGGAGGGGTGTATCCCTGGGACTGTTCTAGGCTTGCGTGCACTAGGAGAGGCTTGCTAGTAGAGCTGTGCTGGTGAGCCCTCCGCTGGGAATGCGGGTTGTACTGGGAAAAGAGGGCTTCTGCCACTGCCTGGTGCTTGTGCAGCCACCCAGGAAAAGCGCAGCAGGGAGCTCTGGTCCGTCCTGCCCGAGGAATGAGTGCCAGTCACACACACTCAGAGTGACCTGGGGCTTAGGAGAGCCTGTCCTTCGTTGGGCTTTGGTGATGAGGAGCTGCCTTTACCTGCAGAGATGTAGCTGAGCTGGCTGGGGCGTTGGGCCAGAAAATGAGGAGCGTCTTCCAGCCTCCCCACCGAGTGAGGAGGGGAGGAAAACCAGCCCTGGAGCTCCTGCTTTCTCCTGCGTGCCATGATTGCACCCGAGATAGCAGAGACCCCGGATCCTGCCACTGTCTTCTTTGACTTACAATTCAGCCAGCTCTAATTATTAACAACTAAACGAGGCTGTAACTGCTGAAGAGCTTTAAATCCCCTAAATGACAGGGAAATAGCCCCTGAACACCACCAAAATAGTCTCTCCTATGTCCGCCTACCCTGGCAGCAGATACAAATCATCATTAGTGGGTCACTCTGACACAGATCCCTTAATGTAAGTGCTACGTTACATTAACAAGCGAGTCAACAATAATATTAGCAATAAATGAGAAATTAAATTCCTAGTCATTCATCCCTCTGGGTTTCCCAGTGTGTCTCTTGTGTTTTTCTTGTTTTGATCCTGAGCATTTTGAAACAAGAAGTGTCTTTATTTTGTGTCTCGTGGCGTGATCCCAGCCCATTAAAATGGATGACAGTACTGCTGTTGACTTCAGTTAGCAATTATTGCAGGGAAGAGCACGTGGCGTGATTCAGAAATGAAGAATAACCATGTACACTAATTTTAAAGAGGGGACGCACAATTGAACTTTCCTGCTGAAGCGAGTTGAATTCAAACTGGTTTCTCCAACCATTTTCTTTTCAACAAAACAGATAAAATAATTTACATTAAATTGCAATACTTTTATTTTTCTGGACCAAGACTGGTAGTGAGGGAGTCACCACCGCTAAGCCACAATAAAAGATGTTTTGTACACAGTAAGGAAACTCTAAATGTGAGCACTCCAAAGCAGAACTGGAGGTTTTGGCTGCTAATCCTAATGGAAGGTGTGGCTGGACCCTCAAAAGGCTTTTGACGGCCAAAATATTGAAATTGTTTTGCCTGTGTTTTCTGTTTTGTTTGTTTTTGCAGATTACGGGCATAGCTTAGTTCCACTATGTGCTGGAAAATTGCTTATTGGACTCTCCCGACCAGAAATCACCAATGATGGGATATTATCTGTAGTGCTTTTATGTTGAATACTATTAAAGACTGAACTGAAGGCACAGCCTCATTCCTTTCAGAATTAATGCTCAGAGGAAACCTGTCTTGTTCGTGAAAGGTTGGTCTCCAGTGCACTAATTCTTTGTGTCTTGCCAAACCTATTCACTGAATTGCACTGGTGGCCCGAGCGTTGCTAATTTTACTGCCTCTACAGCCGAAGTACCTTGTAGCCACAGCCTGTACAGATCCCACGTGATCCATTATGGAACATTAAGTATTGCAAATAAAACGAGGCAAGAAAAGGGAGCGACTCAAAGCCGAGCTCTCCCTGGCCCTTGCCTGTAATTAAACGTGTATGAACTTCTGCAGGGCAGCGGGGTGCTCAGCCCCGCGGGGAGGGCTGGGGCCAGGAGTGCTGACAGGGACTGGAGCATCGGCCGGGTGCTCCCACTCACTGCACCTCCAGCCTTTGGGGCCACGGGTCCCTCCTCATCCTCCTCTGCAGATGTCCAAGAGCTCGTGAGGATGGTTCTGTCCCCCTGGTCCCCAAAGACAATTCTGATGGTGGGGTTTAATTAATTGCCATTTGGGATGGCCTCTTTGTTCCTGGATGTGTCTGCGCTCTCGTTGGTTTGGATATCATCACTGTTTGTGGCTTGATGGTGTGCACTCGGAATAAAGCACCTGTGGTGGTGATGCTGGGAGGCTCCCTGGGGTGAGAGGTCCCGATCGTTCCCTTCCTACTACCTGCAGCACTCTGGAGATGGGCATGACTGAAAAGAGAGGGGAGCAGGAGAAGGGGGGCAGGAATTGGTTTTAATTGGCAACAAGAAGTCAGTGCTACTGACTCTACTCTGCACTGGTGAGACCACAGCTGGAGTATTGTGTTCAGTTCTGGGCTCCCCAGTTCCAGAGGGACAGGGAAATACTGGAGAGAGTCCAGCAGAGGCTACAACAACGCTGAAGGTACTGGAACATCTCTCTGAGGAGGAAAGGCTGAGAGCCCTGGGGCTGTTTGGCCTGGAGAGGAGAAGCCTGAGAGGGGATCTTAGGAATGTTTCCAAATCTCTGCAGGGTGGGGGGCAAGCAGAAGGNNNNCAGCCCCCCCTGGATCTGTTCCTGTGTGGGCTGCCCTGGGTGCCCCTGCTCTGGCAGGGGGGTTGGACTCGATGATCCCCAGAGGTCCCCCCCAACCCCACCATGCTGTGATTCAATGAAAACTGGATCTGTAGGTGCAGCATGGAACCCCTAGGTCATTGATGAAAACACGTCATATGTGCCCATAAATATTTTGGGGTGACTCTTTCAGACATAGCTGCTGAACTGTAGAGCTGGAAATTTGTCTTTAGGAGGATCCAGGTGTAATCCTGGGAAATGCAGGTCCTTCTACAGTACTGACTCAGTAGCCTGTGAGACACAAGGGCAGATCAGGTATTTATGTGGATGGTAAGAATATGCAACTGTGTTAGAGGAAATAAACATGTTATAAGGAATATAAACGTACAACTTGTAACAGGAAGATGTTACAAACTGGGAATAAGCTGTGGGCAAGTTATTCTGTCACGTTTTTGAACCTTACTTGGAGCTTCTGAGGTTCGTAGCTGACAGAAACAGGGTATTAGGTGAGCTACTGAGGCAGCAGAGGAGTTCCTCTGTTTCCAAAGGACGATACCGAATGCTAAAAATGTTGCCATATTCCAACTTTGTAGAGTTTGGGGGATTTTTGTGTGGATTGTTATCGTTCACCAGACTTTCTCTCAGTATAAACTTCTTTGTGGCTTCCTTAGATCTACTGACAAGTCTAAATAATATAAAACAAATATCTATAATCTTCAGATATATAGATTGGAAGTATCATATTTAGTCTCTGCGGCAGGGTGCTGTTATCCCCTGTATTTTCCACAATGTATGGTTTCAATCATTTTCTCTTCCACAACTCCATCATTTACCTCAGAGCATCATATTAGTTTTTCAACTGGTCAAGTCCATCTAAACGCCATGGCTAAAATGCTGATAACTCTGCCTTTTCTAGGTTTTAACACTGCTGTTGCAGTGAGGTCACCATAGCATTTTCCCTGTAGGTCCCAGCACGCTGACCAGCGTGGAAACTTATGAACTGCTGGAATCGTGATGTCAGTTAGTAGTAAACTCAAGCAGATGTGAAATGTTCATTCTTTCAATCAGAATTTTTCCAGTTTATGATCAGTAAAGTTAGCAGGGATAGTTAAAAGCAAAAAAAACCTGTTAAATCCATAGGAATATAGTGGCTTTGTCCGGTGCTTCTGCCTTCATGGGTGATCCTTTGCAACAGCAGCCTGGAGAGCCTTCCATTCTGGCCATCTCCTGCCATTTATCACTCAGGTTTGTAACGTTTTGTTCGCTGCAATCGCCGATCCACTCCAGTCTTGCTTTAATTTACCGACCATTTCTAAACAGCTGTTCCAAGTTTTCAATGAGTCATAAAAAAATTGCACATAGGTCAGCTACTGGGAGAAAACAGTCGGGGTTTGTTAGCATTTGCCCTAAAAACACAGGCGCCATGCCTCGTACCGGGGTTTGGCCGCATACTGGTCGTGCTGCGTCTGGGGGTTCACAGCTGAATTTGCTATGAATATGCAGATATGAATATGCAGATATTCCCCCATAGCTGAATTAGATATGAACCCCCTCGGCTCTTGGCTTTCCCTCCACGTTAAGATGCATCTTGGCAAGCAAACGTTAATCCCTCTCGTGCCTCAGGTCCGAGACAGCCAACCACACTCGAGCGTACACGTGTGAATTTATAGCACGGGAAATGAGCATCAGATCACGTGTAAGTGGTTTTGAATATATGCAGAAAATTCCTGAGCAGTTAGCTGTACCACAGAGGGCAGTTTGAGTCAAACTTGTTTTGTCCCCTTAGCTCCCGTTTGGCTGTTTGGTACGGCGCTGAACAGCGGCGTTACTCAGCGCGCTCTGTCAATGTCTGGAGGTCCATAAAACATCAAAAGATGTTTCTGAGAGGAGTATCCATTTCCCAAACTGAACCTCCAGTCTCCACTCATGTTCCCATGCTCGCAAGAAAGCAAAAAAAAAGTGAGGAAATAAAAGTGGCAAGTGATTATTTGCAATTGGGGGGGGTGTGTGTCTTAAACTTTATTAGGTGATAACAGTGAGTATCTTTGTGGCAGCACTGCCCGGAGCTCTCCAGGATGGTTTTGGGTGGCCTGGCTTTTCCTTGTTGCCCCAGGATCAAGGGAGTGTGCTGCCTCTGGAGGCAGAGCCTTGCAGACTCTGCGCTTCAGTTCCTCCTCTGAAAGGAGAGCAGCACACCTGAAATCAGTAAGATTCAAAGAGGATCTGGTCTTGCTTTAATTTACTGGCCATTTTCAGAGGATCGGAGAATTTCCCGATGAACAGCTTCAGCACGAGCAGTGCCTCAGTGGAGTGCAGCTCTTCGGTACAGAGGAGGTGACTCAATGGGGATGGGGTTGTAACACGGAGTTGCGCAGAGAAGATGAATGAGGAGCAGCTGCTCGCTGCTTCTGCAGCAGCAATTTCAAGTTTAGGTGAGGGGATCCAAACAAACACCAGTAATTCTTGATACAAGATCTAGTCCAGCTATGAGCGTCTTTGGAAGATGTAGTAGAAACTAAATGCTTTTGTAGGGTCAGAGAACGAACAGAGAGGAGAAAACTCCCACGTCCTCTCCAGAGGCACTGCTTCTGGCCCGGGACACTGTGAAGCTGCAAGTTATTTGCATTTGGGAGAGCTCTCTAGAGCTGTCCCCACATTCACCCTCGGTGAGACACTGGCCACACCGGGCTTTGGCCAGGCCCAGCACCCCTCCTCTCATGCAGCTGGGGCCATATTGCTCTCCAGTGTTTTTCCTCGTACAACTGATGGTCTCCTAGCTGCTCTGCTCCTCCTTGTCCCCCTGTTTGTCTTTCCTTGGGATCCTCGTGTTTCTCGGTGCTTTTCTTCCAGCCCAGGCTTCCTCTATTTGTTAGAGATTAGAGAGGGTGATGCTGGGGCACGTTCCCTGTCCTTGGAGGTTGGAGAGTGTTCTAGAGGAAATTTGTGGTTTTTTTCATAGAGAAGCAGCACACTGTATAGATGTCAATAGGGCTCTGGCAGCGTTTGAATTGCTTTGATTTGCCTGCCCCTACGTGTGCCAAAATTTATTTAAAAAGAGGAAAATACTGGTTACTTTATCTGGCCCAGCTGTCAGGCTATTCTTATCTCTCTGCTGTGCCTTTCGCCTGCCCATTACATCTACCTGTTGTCTCTGATTTTCTCTGCTAAGCCAGCTCTTTGAGAACCTGTGTTTTTAAACAAACAGCCGCTACCACGGAATTGAGACCTCCGAGCAACTGCAAATATCACAAATAATAAATGATATTATAGCTATGTAATTATAACGCAGCACTAATTCCTTCTAAGAGTGCCTTTGTGCCAACCTGAGAGCGCGCTGTGATTAGAGCCCTTCCTTCTGCAACTGCTGTGTCATCAGCAGCTTTTAAGGTGATGTTTACAATTAAAGGAAACACAACCATAAAACAAACGGGCCATTTTTGTGTATGTTAATTTTTGCCTTCTATTTACTGACTGGCTGCAGTATTGATTTTAGTATTTGCAAATCTCTGGGAGGGGGTGGCCTCAATTTTGCCTTTTTTTTGCTCAGAGTACCTTCAAGACCATTCATGTCAACAACAGTATGTGAGACCAAAGCAGAATTACCAGAGGTCTGTCAAGAGAGATGCTGTGTATCACATGAGCTGGTGGCTGAAGCACTGAAAATGTGATTGGCTTGCAGTACTCTAAGCTTTATTTTTCATTACAGTAACCCCTGCACAGTGACAGGGAGGAGGTGGTCTCCACCTCAAAGAACTCACCGTGGCAGAAAAGAGAATGGGGTGATAAGACAGAAGAGATTAAGGAAGCCAGAAGGGTTTGGTGATCCAGAGTCACAACACACCAACTACCTTCCTGTTGTGGGGGGTGGTTATTCAGTAGAGATCCCGCAGAGCTGGAGAGATGCTCCAGCCTCCCCAGTTCTGCTGCGTACGGGGAGCGGCTGTGTTGCTGGAGCAAGTGCCTGAAGAAAGATTCCTTCAGAGTCTGCTGCAGGTCTGTTAGAGTAAGCGCAGCAATTATGGTCTGGAGCGGGACCTCTTAGGTGAAATCTCAAAATAGTGAGTTTCTCTACGTAGAGGTTCAGGTTTGCCCCCATAAATTCATAGAGAGGCTTTTGAGAACTGGCCTGCTGCATTCCTGGGGCAAGAAAGGACAATGGGACCTGTCAAAAAAGGTATTGTGGCCTCCTCAGAAAGGTGGCTGCTGCCCAGCAGAGGCTCAGCAAGATAAAACCAGCCCTAGCAAATCAAAGATCTGCAGGGAACATCTCTGCAAACAAGAGTCACAAGATTTGCTGTAATGTGGTGCTTGGAAAACATGCTCGTCTGGTTTATCTTTTCACCTGATGTTGGCTCTCACAGCAGCTGAGAGGTGGCAAAATTTCATCTGTCTTGAAAATTAGAATGTGCTTTTCTGTGACTTGCAATTGATCCGATTAGCTAAGTACGTTTAGGGTGTATAATTAAATCTGAAAAGCTGCCTTCCTCAGTGAATGATATTGCACCTGTAATTATGGATTTGATTTTATTGTCTTTTTTCCCCTCCTGGGAATGTAACTTATGCAAAGTTCAGTTTAAGCAAGAAGTCACCTCTTCTTTATAAACAGAAAATCTTGCCTGAGTCCAAAAGTGATTGGACATGTTTCCGTGAATAATCTAAGGCAGCAACTTCATTGCCTTAGACTCTGCTGATTGACTCCGATCTAACATTAAAAGGTGATGGTCATTATGCTAACCCGAAATCATGCAGGCAGTGCACATCTGTCTTGCAGAACATCGGCGGCACGATGCAACAATTCAACATATTCATCGGCGTCATGGGATAATTTGCAACACACGTTTTGGGTTTTTTTAAATCCAACATTGTATTGTAAGTAAAATAATTATTAGCCAGTATTTGTACAGTGAATTTGTTCAGGGTATCTGCGTGAACACAACTGTGCAGGGTTCAGAATCAGTTGTGAAGGAGCACAAGTAACTTCTCAACTGATTTCAAGACTAGAGAGGTCTCCTTTCTTTAAGCACAGTTTAGGATGCACTAAGGTTCCACTTGGACCTTACATGCACGATTTGACTTGTAAATAAGCAGATAGATTTTTATCAGTGTTCTCATTAAGTGTATGACATAAAATTGATGGCAAAGCGATTCTGTTTGGCGGTTGTGTTCTTACCCAGTTGCAATGATTTTGTTGTGGTGCCTTTTCTGGAGTGCTGGTGAGGATTACCCTGCCTCTCCTTTTTGTCTATCAGCAGTGCCACATCCAAGCAAAACATTAACAGCAGAAATACTGTTCTTTACTTCACAGCACTATGGGGGAGAAGTTCTAGTTGCCGAAGGAATGTATGCTTGAGGTTCTACTTTTCAAAGCACGAAAGAAAAGATGTAAATATTTTGGAGTATTTTTTTACCTGGCAGAAATGTACTGGTAACATGATGGAAACAACAATAATAATTGTTTGAGGTGTAAGATACTATGAGATGTATACATAAATGAGATACCAGAGGCGATGTGCAGCAGCAGACTTGAGAATCATGCCTTTATTTTCTTTGTAAATATGCTTTTGTGTGTTCCCATGGGGACCTATCTGCTGGTTATTGGGAAGGGTGGAGCTGCTGTCCCAGGTTGCCTGTGGCTGAGAGGCGGTCACCGCATCCCCTCTCCAGGAGCACTTGAGGGTTGGTGAGCCATGTTCCACCCTTCCAGAGAAATCCTGCGACTGGACGTTTCTGTCCCCTTGTCTCGTTATTCTGTGAAGGCCCTGCTGAGCTGTTGTAGGAGGATCAAGATGGATCATGGTGATGCCAGAGGAGCTGAAAAGAAGTTGGTCTGTAAGGCTGGTGGACAAGGAAGAAGAAGTCTCGTTATTGGTGTTCCGAGTCATCACAAAGTTAGAGTTGTAAAAGATGAAGGGACTGGAACGTTTCTGTTACAAGGAAAGGCTGAGAGCCCTGGGGCTGTTTGGCCTGGAGAAGAGAAGCCTGAGAGGGGATTTTAGGAATGTTTCCAAATATCTGCAGGGTGGGGGGCAAGGAGAAGGGGCCAGGCTCTGTTCAGTGGTGCCCTGGGAT
>JANHFX010016739.1:0-10835 GCA_027560015.1 Chloroceryle amazona | reverse complement strand
AAGTGCACAGGCGACAGAGACTAATGACAGTGCCGATTCCCGACTCAAGCCCCCGCTGGTACAGAGTGAAGTACCCCTGATGGTCATCTTTTTGATCTTGAGCTGTTTGAATGCTGAGGATCATACATGCAATGGCCAAAATGTTTTATTCTGGCCAAAAAAAATTGAAAGCTTCCAATGTGAACTATGATGTACATATAAAAACTGAAATAATGAGGTGGTTTTATTTTAAAAATAGATTTTTCATCCATCAAGATTTTATTTTTAAATAATTGAGCTGTTACAATAAGTTATGAAAGGCGTGAACTTGCAATTTAACAATGCAGCGTAAAACACAGTTCGAGTGCTATGGGATTTCATCTGATGATCCACAATTCATGAGCCATTTGTTTCAGTAAATCTCCTTGATATATCAGTTCATAAGTGCTGTGATGTGCCATTATAAAGCATTGTCAAAGGGGTTTTGGAAACATCCACACAAATGGCAAAGAATCTGTTTATCCTCTAAGGGTTCAAAGATTCCTATTTGTGCTGTTGTTCTGTGTACTTTTCATTATGTTTTCATAGTCCAATGTTCAATTACACACAACGTACTTCATTGGGTGGCTATTTTTCAAGGAAGGATGCAAATATTGCTACTACATAGTCTTTTTTTTTTTCCCCACAGTAAACAAAATTAACACAGAATTATATGTGACAATATAGAACTAGATGATACTATAGCAGGTGATACAACACATGAAGTATGTTCAGTGAAAAAAATACAGGTTTCATTTCAAAATCACTTATACCCGAAAGAGGATCATGTATGTCCCATGCAAAGGAGAATCAGAAGACATAAACAAATACCAGAAACATTATGAGTTTGTCAGTGGTGATTTTTAGTTTTGTAATGGAGACAAAGAAGAGAATTAGGAACAAATGAATAATAGAAGCACCTCTAAAGAAAGAAAAATAATCTTTGGAAAGTAGAGGTGGCCACACGATGTGAAAGGGAACGTGGTTTAATAGCAACAGTGATTGATTAATTTAGTAAGAATCAAAACCAATCTTCTGATGTGCCAGAAGAATTCAATCTACCTATTTCTGTTTCCAGTTTACTAGACTCTTTGCATTTATTGTGCTACTTTGGGCTGCTTTAAAATTTTCTTATGTTTCATTTGCATTATCTTTCTTAAAGAAAGTGTCAGATGTGCCCTTTTTGGTTTCATAGGCCTTTTTACATCTGATAGGAGAAACTCATCCCTTGCTATCAGTTGTGTATGTACACACTGACAATTTAGCCAATCCAAGTTTGTAACAGAAATTTCAAATTTACTCTGAAGTAGATAAATTGCAGTTCCTTTATTATAGCTGTCCCAAGATATGATCCAGAATGCTGCTGCTCTGATTCAAAAGCCAGACTGTTGTCAGAAAAGCCATAAACTAGATCTCTTTCTAGTTGTTGGCAGTAGCAGTAAAATCACGATAGATAACCATACTTGCTACTTTCACCTTTTACATTGCACTGTCTCCTTTAACGTCCCTGGTGACAATGCACAGTGAGGTGGATAGAAAACTGTCTGGCTTGCCAGGCCACAAGGACTGTGTTAGAAGGCACAAAGTCCATTTGGAGACCTATCACCAGTGGCATACCCCAGAATCAATAATGGGACCAGTAATCAGTAATTAACACAAAAACACAGAATTGCCATGGCTGAAAAAGACCTTTAAGTTCATCAAGTCCAACCACTAACTCTACCAGGGCCACTACTACACCATATCCTTAAACATCATATCTTAGACAACTTCTAAATACATTCAGGGCCAGCAATTCAACCACTTCCCTGGGCACCCTGTTGCAGTCTTTGATAACCTTTTTGGTATAGAAGTTTTTCCTAATGTTCAACCTAAACCTTTCCTGGTGTAAGTTGATACCATTTCTTCTCGTTCTACCAGTTGTGACTTATGAGAAGGGACTGACACCCACCTCTCTACAACCTCCTCTCGAGTAGCTCCAGAGAGCACTAAGGTTTCCCCTCAGCCTTCTTTTCTTCAGACTGAACAACTCCAGCTCCCTCAGCCTCTCTTAAGAAGACATATTCTACAATCACCTCGCCAGCTTCATTGCCCTCCTCTGTACTTGCTCCAGCACCTCAATGTCTTTCTTATGCTGTGGTGCCCAAAACTGGACACAGTACTCAAGGTGCAGTCTCACCAGTGCTGACAACAGGGGCACAATCCCTTCCTTCCTCCTTCTGGCCATGCCATTTCTGATACAGGCCAGGATGTCAGTTCATAACACTTCATTTCTGCCACTCCTTCCTCCTCAGACTCTACCCCTGCTCCATCGTGGTTTTTTTCCCATGGGATACAGTCATTCATGAACTGTTTTAATGTGGGTCTTTCCCACAGGCTGCAGTTCTTCAAGACTGCTCCAGAATGGGTCCCTCCTGTGGGGTAAAGTTCATCAGCAATGGACCTCTCAAGTGTGGGTCCCTCGCCACATACACCCAATATAGGAGCATTGACAACTCTTTAGTGATAAAATGCTCTAATACTGATCTACCACTTCAGAGGAGACAGTTTGCCAGTGAAACTTTCCATTTAACAACATCAGGCCATACAGCAGCACTGCATCTGCAATTCAACAGCTCCCTTCTTCGTTCTACCATTTGATATGTAGAATCCATTTCAGCAGCCGTATCATATTGGTTTGTGTAGTCCTTATTCTGTAGCAAACAGCAGTTTGTGTTGGGACCCTGACTGGGCCACCCACACCAGTGTGTCTCCCAGTTGCCCAGGCAAGTATGCCTAGTCTGCCTGGCTACCAGATGGTATGTGTTCTCAGACTGAATTGATGCATGTTTTACAGCATCAAGCCATTGCCAACTCATGCAGATTTCCACTTGTTTGCTTTATTATCCTATTTCAAGTTTCTTATCTCTCTTGTCCAGCCATGTACTTAAACGTGCATAACTGTAAGAGCAAGACTAATGAAGTTCATTAAATAGGACTATTCATAGTTTTAAAACCACACATATGCTTGACTCAGGGTCCAAATGTTTCAGCTATTCCTCCTCAGATTGTTTTGGATTAGATAAAATCATGCTTTCATGAGCCTCATGAGTAATCATATAAGCATGAATCATGCATTCAACAAAACAGGACAAATCATCAGCTTTATTTGTTGTGCAGATAGATCATCAGATTAGCTCTAGATGATTCTGAGTGAATAATTGATTCTTGTGCACTAGCCAGTGTTTCCACCTAGTCTGGGTTTTTTTACCTCTATCGTCCTCTTTTAACTGGACTATAAAGTCCATTCTGCCTGATCAGGTCTTATGGATAAAACTGTATCTTTTAAAATAACAAGAGACTTGATACTCCTTGAATTTAAACCAGTGGGAAAAAAAAAATATGGAAAATAGCAATGACACATGAGGTTTGGCAGATGGGGACATTATAGAAGGATGTCTCCTTTTCTGAGACTTCACAGAATTTCTCTCACTTTTTACAGTGAGTCAAAGCTCTGCCTCTGTGGGAGAAGCCATTGCATAGAGTATTCTGATTTTTAAATGCCACAGATGTCAGCAAAGAAATCAATACTGCTTTGTGCAGATTTTTCTCTGGCTTTGGATTTGCACCAACCCTCTGCCTATTCCTTAAAGTGCTGGTAACTCCCAGACTCAGCTTGACTTGTGATCTTTTAAGTCCAGCAATAATACCTTTTACTTGTATAAACATTTTTTCCTCATATCTGTCATCCTCAGGCTTCTTATCAGTTTTCAGGTCACTGCTTTACATTTTGAGCTTGAAGAGCATCTTTTGGCCCAGGTATTGTTTTCCACATCCTCAGATGGTATCATCCACACTGGATCAGGGTTTCTTTGTAAACTGCATCATTTCCCTTAATAAATTTAAAGCTTGCTTAAAATTATCATCTTTCATTTATAGTTGTATCTTTACACTAGACTTTACCCATCTTCAAAAGCCATGGCAACAAGTCCACACAAAAGAAAAACCAAAAGAGGCCATGCTGTATGCAGAGATTCCCTTTTTCTCTTCAGTGCTATGTGAACAGCTAAACTAGTATGAAACACTGACTACTGAGAGAGCACTGCAGAAAAGGTCAGTGCTTCTTTTTTTCCTTAGTGCTTCTTTTTTTTTTTTCCTTGATGTCCCATTTACCTTTGACCAGCAGTGTCTGACAGTTTGAATATATCAGAGGCACTCAGAGTAGAACAGCTCTGTGTCACGGTGTCTTTCTGCTATCAAAGGAGCTGGGGATAGAAGAAAACACAGTTTCCAGGGCATTGTGACCATATTCGAGGCTGGCAGTGTGCCAGCAGAGAGCAAAACTAACAGGTCTTTTATTATGAATACTGGGTAACAGTGAAGAGCTATTCTTTATGCAATAGCAACTCTGTTGATAAACTGTGCTACTGCTGCAGAAATAATTAAAAATATTAAGTAAATAGGAAATTGTCCCAACAAATCCCTTTTTTTTCCTGTATGTCTCTGTTAAATATTGATTTTGTGTTGCTCTCATTTCTAAAAGAAATAAAATGAATCATTTGACCCACTTGCAGGTGTTTCACCTTCAGCCTCAGAGAAAACCACTAATCTCTCTGTCATAATACGTGTGTTGTCAGCTCCTCCTACCCCATCCGTGACAGAGGTTGCTCTTGTGGTAAATGTCTCTTCAGCGTGACTGGCTGCATTTTGTTAATTTACAGTGAATCAGTGTTACACTTTCAATTGCAGAAGCTCTGAGGCACTTCAGACTGCAGCAGTCAGTGGGTACACTTATGCAAAGGGTGGCTCATAGCATGTAGGGGGAGCACTTAGTCTTAAGACGTGAAATGTTAGCTGCTGACTCAGAGGCTAACAGCACCTACACAGATTCATTTTTCACAGCTTTACAATTCTCTTTCTGGCACATGCCTATTTTTTTTAAAGAGCAAAATTATTTTTTCAGCAAGTATATTGCTCACAATAAGATGCTTCTGCTTCACTACCACTTTTTAAGAGAGTAATTTTTTATTAAACTGTTAATCAAAATATTAATACATGGAAAAATGATGCGATTCAGCTGCTCAGAAGGATGCTGTGATGGATTGTGAAATAAAGAACGCGTGGGTGAAAATAGCAATGAATGACAAATACTGTATTTAACTTTGGTGTATCAACTATACAGAGAATTGCAAATAATTCATAGATTATCAAGCATCTCACAGAATCACAAAATCATGGAATGGCAGGGGTTGGAAGGGACCTCTGGAGATCATTGAGTCCAACCCCCCTGCCAGAGCAGGATCACCCAGGGCAGGCCACACAGGAACATAACCAGGGGGTTTTTGAAAATCTCCAGAGGACTTGACAACCTCCCTGGGCAGCCTGTTCCAGTGCTCCATCACCCTCACAGTAAAGAAGTTTTTCCTCATGTTCAAAAGGAACTTCCTTGTGTTCCAGCTTGTGCCTGTTGCCTCTCGTCCTATCACTGGGCACCACTGAAAAGAGACTGGCCCCACTCTCTTGACCCCCATGCTTCGCATATTTATAAACATGGACAAGATCCCCTCTCAGCCTTCTCTTCTCCAGGCTAAATATCCTGGAAATAAGGTTTTGATATCTCAGATTGCCTAACTGGAAGTAAGAAAGAAAACCTTAAAGAAATGTCCATTTTTAGAGCTGGAAGAGACTGATTCATGACTAGAAACAGAAATTCTGGCATGACATGGCAACACATTATTTTACTCGTGCAATAGCAATTAAACATTCAGTTTAATAATACAATGCCTGAAAAGGATTTGTGCAACATAAACAAGTTCAGCTTGAAAAGGGCCAATAGTGTAGAAACAGCATTTCAACTGGGTGAAGTGCAACTGACTTTGGAGATTGCTAGAAAGTATTTCTGTATGCAGTTAGCTGTTTCTACTGGAAGATGTTCAAAGATTGCATCGTGGGACATTATCTCAACAGGAAGGAAGGAAGGAACTGTAGTACCATTCAAAGAAGGACTAAGGCCCAGGAAACTATGCTTAGTGACTGTTAGCACCATAAAGTTTGTTTGGTGGCAAGAATCCTTTGTGATCACTTACAAAAAAAAGGATATTTTAGTAGCTTTCCTCATCTCTTCATAACAAAACCATAGCAACCCCCACGCAAAGTATGTGAATGAACGTGCTGCTGAATGCCTGTTTTGTAGGGGAATGGCTGGCAGTTTTGGAGCTGTGGCCCTGGCAACAATGATGCCTGGGTGTTTTTCTCTAAGTACTGGCGTTGTCTCATAGATTCTTGGAGTGAAGGAGCAGAAAGGACCCTTCTAATCACTTAGTCTGACAGCCAGCATATCCGAGACCACAGAACTTCCCCTGAGCCTTGCCTGGTTTACGTCTAAATTTTATCTGAGCTAGAACTCTGCAGCTCTTCAGCATTTATGGCACTGCTGTGAAAATGTGCTTGTGGAAAATGGTCATCCTGACAATTCCGTATCAATTAGAAAAATCTGTGACTAAACTGTTAAGACACCTCACTGCCTTTTGTTAAAAACCAACCAAACAACAACTAAACAAAGCAAAAATAAAGTTAAGAAAAAGTCTGTAGGAAATAACGGAACAAATACATTGCCTGTTAGAAATAAATCCACACCTACAGAATACTAAAAAATGTAGAGCTGTAAGACATTAACACTTGCCACTGTCAATGACTAAAAATCTGAACACAAAGTTGTGAACCAGAATCCTTCAACCACAAACAGCAGAGTTAATAGCTCATTAAAATCCAAAAACAGAGTATAAGTCTAAGAACACAAGATTTCCCAGGTTTTTTCATTTACCTGGATCAGAAATTAAATTGCTGAATGAAGTTGGCTGAAATAGGTGAAAAATCTTGAAATAATTAGTGAAACAAGTAGCTGCTGTTTTTTAAGACATACCTGTGTGACTCTATGCCTGTACCTGAAGGTGACTATGACTGGTTAGTGACATGATAATGTCTTACTCACTGGAAAGGTAATTATTTTCTTAAGACATAAGCAACTTGTTTTATAAATAATGGCAGTGTCACTACATGGATACTATTTTTTTACCAGAAATAAATAAATTAATGCCCAGAGTGTCTCAAGTCTTCATGCAGAAGATTAGTAAAGAAGCATTACTGAATCCCAAAGGGTAACAGGAGAACAACTCAAGAATAAAAGGAGTTAATTTTCATCCTTAGCTTCTTATAAAGGCTAAACTACTGAATATTTTGAACAAGTACAACATGGCTTTCAGGGGTTAGATGCTTACAGTTACCACCATCTTAGTATATCTGATCTGATTTTCTTTGGACTAAACTTTTTTACTGGTCAGATGGCAGTTTTTGAAATCTCGTTAAGCCTGGTCACTTCCTCAAAATCAGCTCCCTTAGGGAACAGAAGTTGCAGCATGGATTCTATAAACCTTTTGAGGATTTAAGCAAGCATTAAATGAGATGGCATTTTCTAAACTGGAAATGGTAGTAGCCATGAACTGTTAACCCTGAAAAAGTTTTTCTTTCTCCTTCATGGATCTCAATACATGATGACTGTGTACTTGGTCTACATGGGTGCCTATGTACTTGTCACTTGAAATGTGAAAAGGAATACATTGCATGGAACTTGTGGAGAATAGAATTCCGTGTGATTTTTTTCACGTCTGCTCTTTGGGACACCTCTAGGCAGCTTTCCCCTCTGTCACATGACTACAGGTATGATTCTCTTTCACTCTTGACATTATGAGGATGCCCTGTTTCACTCAGATTAGAATTAACACAAATGCCATAAATTACTTTGGCTTGCTCATCACCTTGGTCTGACTCTACGGTCTCCTTTGGCTGAGCTTCATTCGTGGTGACGTGCTGTTTTTCTCATTACACTCTTTATATGATTGGGTCCATGTAAAGATACTATAAATTTCAATAAAAATACAGTAAAATTTGAAAAGCTATCAAACTAATATTGGTTTCTGTGAGATGCGACACTTAAAGTTCAAAGGTCTGGTAAGTACAGAGGTCTCTCCTACCTTTAATACCTAGAGTTTTGATGTTCATTGGCCTCTGAGAGCCATTTATTGCCTTGTAAACTTGGAGGCAATTACCTTTCTGCTATTATATCAATTGTCACATAAAATGCTTCTCCTTTATTCTTTCTTTCTCTCTATGTGTCTTCTCAGAGTTACAGTCGTTTGGCAGAAATGGCTCTCACTCTTGGAATGCAAGAGTGAGAACATTTCCAATGTTCCTATGTGGAATATCTTCTTTTATCAGACAGATTAGAAAATTAATTACAATTAGGAACAGAAAACAAAATCAGAATTACTGGACATAAAGAAACATTATCTAGTTGATATTTTATTGATGGAACAATGACAATAATGTTCACTTTAAAAGTAATTTAGTTAACCTAATAGAATTAAACACAGTGACATCTATTGTCAGCAACTGATCAGTCCAGCTCTCATGTAGCAGGCAAGCTATTTTGACTAAAGCTAAACAATATCAAAAAGGGAAAGGAGTGTAAATATGCAGATTATGTGTTGAAATCAAGCAGGACCGATCCTCTTCTGGCATCTAGTGATGTAGCTTTTGAAGAGAACAACCAGCATGTTTTACCACTGATGAGGATATCGTAATGGGTCTTTGGGTTACAAGAACATCAAGGAAGGGAGAATCTGTCCACTAAAGAGAACTATGATTCCTAAATATATAGTCAGTGAACAGTTTTTTCAAATTACCCCTTTGGAGTGCACTCAAGGGTTTATAAAAGAACAAAGTAGTGACAAATGTGTTCTCTTGTCACTTGCTTGGAAAATTGAGTTCTGTTCAGTGTTGTAAAGACAGAACAGAAAGAACACAGTGTGAACAAGAACATCAAGACCTGAAAATCTGACTTTGATCTCTTTCTTAAGAAAAACTAACCAGGAGCACTGTGACATTCTGTAAGGAGGCTAGATATTGTAAAAGCTGTAGTTGTGTATGATGATGGCTTTTACAAACAATAGAAAACTAATCTCATTTGAAGCTCACAGCACTTTTTTTCCTCTGATACTATACAGTGTGCAGCCCCTTTTCATTGCCAAAATGCTGCTGGGACTCATAAACTAGGTCTACTGACGTGATGCTTTTATTTCTCTCTCTTTTTTTTTTTTTTTAAAGCTGGTAACTGTGTGGATTAAACTCTCTATATATCTATAATAACCCACAAGCTATGTGTCAGGTCCTCTTCTAACCCCAAATTTTATTTCTATTATCTAATCCCTTCCTACTGAGCCTGTCCTGTTCAGTGGTGGACACCCTCAGCAATCTGCTGGAAGGAGAATGAAAAAAGGCAGAAAACACAGTGGAGGCTTTCATATGTGCAAGCCAGTAGGTAATATATATTCTGACACTGTCAGGAATGGAGCACGGTAGGGAAAATGAGTAACATGAACAGTTCTGTCTGTAATGAGAAACAAAGCCAGTAGACTTTAAATTATACCAGCTGGGTGATAGATGCACCACAGTATATTTCTAAAAGCTTGATCCCAGAAGAGGAAAGAACATGTGAATTGGAGTTGTTATTTTTATGAACCTTTAATTTATGGTATTTCTTAAAGTCTTGGAAAATATTTTGAAGTGTTTTTTCCTTCAATCACTTTTTCTCCACATCCATTTTAAATGCCCTTTTGATCTCTGAATTGTTATCCATCTAGAAGGAATTTCTGTTGCAGATTATATGCATACTCAGTTCCTGCAGAAATGTATTGTAACTTAACTTCTTTAAAAAATTTGCACTTAAACCAAAGATAAAAGTGAGCTATACTGATGAAGAAATTAGATCAAACAAAGCAAGCTAGCTTTATCTTAGGAGAAAATCTGTCATTATGGGCAGATTTAATTTGAATTATTGAAGTAGAATTGTTAGATATTAAAAGGACTTAAAGTGAAAGAGTCACACTCATTATCCTTTAACCGGAGTCTCCAGATGTTACCATATTTTCACATGACATAAAGGTCTAGTTCAAATCTTTTATTGCTAGTTTGGATTTATCCATCCTGCAAGAAATTACATTTTGGATTAGCCTGAACTTTATTATGCCTTTTATCATATTTTCCTCTGAACATGTAACACAAAGTGAAGCACTAGGATTGTTTAGTCAAAGGATATTAAATAGCTTTCCTGGAAAATTCCTACATAACTACATTTCATTAAGCATTTTGCTTTATGTGGGCTTTGAAATGCCCTATAGAACTTCACTACAAAGTGTAGAATTCCATGAATAATTATATAAAACTTTATAAAAATCATTATTGTCTGCTATGTTCCTTGAGTCTTGGCCCTTACAATCTGGTACGGCAGCATGGAGGTCTGAAAGACCCAGTTCTGACTGCAGGAGAATTCACTCTGCTTATTGACAACTTAATATGATCTGAGTAGATGGGCTGTCTACACCATCTTTCAAAATCCTCAGTGAACAGACTATGACAAAATTATCCTGCCTTTCAGGATGTGGTATAACCGAGATGAAGACATCTTGAGTAATGTCACCCTAAGCAGATACTCTGCCACTAGGCTAGTCAGAAGTTGAACAGACATCAGGTTTTGGAAATTAAAGAAGGAGCTACCGTGGCTTCCAGACAACCAATACTGCATCTTCCAGCCACAGCATACAGTCAAACTTGAGGTGACTTTCTCAATTCCTCACTTTGCCTCTTAGTGGTGAGGCCTGTGATAATGTCTTACATGTTTTTAGTGTAATTGTGACAGAACCTTTGCAAATTGTCTTTTTAGGTGCTTTCTTTAATACCTATAAATAATTTCCTATTAATTTTAATTATAATCTATGTATATT
>JANHFX010016738.1:20469-37945 GCA_027560015.1 Chloroceryle amazona | reverse complement strand
GACCCCTGGAGGGGTTTCCAAGCCCCCCGTGGAGCTGAGGGCCAGGGGTCAGTGGTGCCCTGGCAGTGCTGGGGGAATGGTTGGACTCCATGATCTTAAAGGTCTTTTCCAACCAAAATGATTCTGTGACTCTGTTTATTTAGGTGATGTTTCTCTTGAGATGAGAGATGTGTGTGTGAGAGGGGAGAGATTTTTTGATATAATACTAACCAATCAAATTATGAATTACAAATGACTTAGTGATGAGGAGGAAGAATGTTTGATTTTTGTGACTGCTATAAGCAGAAATCAAATCTCTCTGCAAATCATCCTTTAATGCCTTCTCATTAACTTCAGCTGGTAATGAGAACAAATTGAGGAGAAGAAAAAAACCAGTCTGAAGGAGATGAGTCAGAGTTTTATGGATCCATAAAAGCTGCGCTGATTTACTCCAATGTAGAAGTCTGAAGTGTACAGAGATTGGATTTTGACAGGTTTAGTTGATCCATAGCTTTTTTAAATATGCAAAGCTTTTTCAAGCATGACACAGATGAAAATGAATAATGATGGTTAGCCTGTTGCTCTAGGGTTGGGGGATCTTTTTTTGTAATTAAACGTGTTTTATGAATCTGCACTGCAGAATTTTGCTAACTGGAGTGAGCTTGAGTAGGAGAAAATGATATACTATAGAGCTGTATGAAATAAGTTAAATAGATAACACTCCACTTCTGGTTTGTAGCTGTCCCCTTGACACCAGCTGTCAAGGCATAGCAGTATCTGCAGGGAACTGGAATGCTGTGTACATCATAATCAACTCCTACTGGCCACATTTCATTTAACCTTCCTTCCTGTCCCCCCTTGCTCTGCTTTCTAAAGCACGCTCTCTTTGTTGAAAAACAGAGGCAGCAGCTAATCCAGCTGGCATCCTGAAGATTATATTTCCTACTAGCATTGGGTGGAAAAAGAGTTTTTCCATTCTGCTGAACCTATTTTCAACATTAATTTATCCGGTATCATACTAAGGGGTTTTAAATTCAAAGACTGGGAAAGAAAAAAGGGGGGGTGGGGGTGGGAACCAATAGAACAAGACAAAACATGCACACACAAAAAAACCCACACAACAAAACCAAACCAAAACCACACCAAAACACCCTGAGTGGGAATAATTCATAGCCTGTTATTTACTCCACTACTCCAGACTGTGAAAGACTCTGGGTTCAGCTTTGACTGTTATTACCAACAGAACTCCCATTTTGAGAGGAATTCACCTATTTGAGTTGTTTTGTTTTGCCTAAAGAATTAAATAGACTGACTCATCTCTGTACACAAAAGAACTAAATTCAGCTTTTGACTCTGTTAAGGCAGAGTGGAGACACATCTTGAAGTCACAGCGTCCTACAAAACCATGCTGTTAGTGTATATATTCAAATATCATTGTAATTCCCTCACTTCTGTCTTTTTCAATTCGTTTTTTGGGGAGTAGCATTGTTTCACCAGGAATTCACCTGGATTTCTACAGTGCACTGTTTGCCAATCACAAATCCATCCATATTTGCTGATCTATTTTCCATTATCTTTACGTTGCCAAAGCTGTTGAACACAAGTTCATCTTTGTGTCCTGTCAACTTGGGTTGGGTGTGTATAGGAATGGAGATGGAATTGGGCATTTAGTCGTCAGAAAAAGCATTTAAGAGGAGACATCCAGGGGAATTTACCCTTCTCCAGTTAGAGTATTTTAACAATGAATTCCTCAGAACAATGGTTATGACTGGAGAGCATTCAAGTCAGGAGAAGATAGCACATACTCTGAATTTTAAGCAAAATAACTATGGAACATAAAAAGGATCAAGCTGGGGAGAAAATACAAGACTTGATTCTGATTTCTTTTTGATTGCATTACACTTAATAAAGCATTTCTGTTGAGGGTTTTTTGTTTATTTTGCTTAAAGAAGAAAAATGTCATCATCCCTTGTATGTTACATTCATTTCCTGAGAAGTAATTCAAGGATTTTCCCGGCTTGATGTCTTGTCATGCAAAATGCTAATGTTGTGGCTTCCTCCGACACTTGTCACGTCTGGATGCCTGGCAGTCTGATTCCTAAGGAAAACTGCCTGCTTTTTTGTTAGCAGCAGCAGCAGCCTGTCTTCTCTTCAGGAGTTCTGTCACTATGGACCAAATGAGACTGCGATGACCGCATGTCAGAGGAAGAAGGCAGCTAACTCTCCCTAATTCCAAAGCCAGGGCTGGCTCTCGGCTCTGAAAAAGGGAAGAGCTACTCTGGATCTCCTTAGCACCACATGCATTAGTGTCCAGTATTCTCTTCCATTACAAAGTACTTTGTTGTTCCTGTTGAAGTTGTACATAGGGTTTGTGTACCTACCCGTTTGTTGTCTCTGCTGAGCAGCAAGCTTGCAAAGTATCCCTAGGAATTTTCAGAATTTATCCCTAGGAGGAATTAAATTTTCATCTCGATTTATACTGGTGTCAGACATCCTAAAGTCTGCAGAATCGTTGCTAGGTTTTAACTGATGAAATAAGAGCTAATATTGAGTCAGCCTCCTCTGGTTTATTGGATTTCCTCTAGAGTTTGTATTTTAGTGATTAACAGTGCATCATTTCCTCGTATTTAGCTGTGGCAGATCTCCAAAGGATGTTCCCAACACCACCTTCTTTAGAACAACACCCTGCCTTCTCCCCGGTCATGAGTTATAAAGATGGAATAAGTTCCGAGACCGTCACTACCTTGGGAATGATGGAAAGTCCTATGGTCAACATGGTTCCAGCACAACTTACTGAGTTTAAAATGGAGGTGGAAGATGGATTAGGTAGCCCTAAACCCGAAGAAATTAAGGTAACATGCCAAAGATGGGGTGTTTTTATCGTCTTGTCTGTGTCTCTCTTGATTTCTATAAACGAGTCACATGTAGGGTGAGACCACTTTAACAAATGGCAGCTGGAGCTGTACAAAGTACGTCTCAGTCTTCAGTTGGGGAAAAAAATAAAGCCTTCTCTAGTAAAAGAACTTTTAACTTGTTGCCCCAATTTTAACTATAGGTATTTTTCTTCTCGTAATTTGATGTTTGTAATGTTTTTGGGTCTTCTCAGGAAGCAAACGATATTGTGTGTGAAATAAGCCCGGTGCCTAACAGAAAGAATGTACTTGTATGAAAAAAACCCCTCGTAGTTGTGACTAAGTAGCTGTTAAATGATTTATTTCTTTAGATAATTTTTCTGTAGCACCTTTTATATGTAGCCAACCCCTTGCTGCCAGTCCCTGGGGATGCAGCGAGGATAAAATCATGCATGTAGAAAGGCTGCCTTTTTCTCTCTGAAATGTTGCCTTTTTTGGTTAGGGTTGAAAATCTCTGAGAAAGCCCAGGGGTTGAACTTGCTCTGTTTCTTCTTCAGCTGATGTTACTTCTCAAGTTTTAAGGCCAGATGGGACCATTCTTATCTGACTTTCTGTATAACACAGGTCAGGTAATGTCACATAGTTACTCCTATATTGAGTCCTGTAGTGTATCTGAGTAAAGAACTATTTTTATCTGGGGACTCCACTGCTGGGTACTAGTACTCGCCTCCCCAACCTTACATATCCAGATGTATCCATTTTTCCATAGCATCACATAAAAGGACTTAACATAAGCACTGGTGTACATTGGTTTGTATTCCATTGTTCCATCTGTAGCATAGGTGAAGAGGTAAGATAAAATCATTCGCCTGCTTGTGTGTATTCTGCATTTCTTAACTTCTAGGGCCAAGTTTTGTCACTTCAGTCAGAAGTTACCGTTCTCATTATTTCCATGCATATAGCCTGAGCATTTTGGTTTGGGTTTTAATTTAAAAATGCACGTTTCTGCGTAGGAATACACGGTGCCTTGCTCTGCAGCAAGCTCATTTGTACACAGGTAATTAGAAGGGAGATACACACTATAGCTCTGTCTTCCCCGTAGTCCATAACCCTTGATTTTGTAGCCTAATTCTCCTCCTTTGGGCCTGCCCTGTCCCCGGGCTCCCACAGCCTGTCCCTTCTATTTGAGTAGCCGTTTCTCTCCCCAACACCACCTCCTTCCCTCTCATTCCCGTGAATGCTGGAATTAACCAAAGGCTTATTTTTTATGCATCTGCATTGCTGAGAGCTCTGTACATGGAAAGGTACTTGCAGTTGCACGGGCAAGCAGTGGCTGTATACCAATGAGGGAAAACTGATCGATAAATTGATCTCGGTACAAACGACTTAGCTATGAATTGGGAAATCTTCCTGCAGGCAGTAATAGCAAAGCTTAGGCAGACCCAAAGCAAAGCACAGGCAAGCCCCAGGCTGACTTTCTCTGTAAGAACACTCAGATTTGTCCCTGGGACAGGAGGAAGTGAGACAAGTCGTGACATTCAGGGATTATGTCTCCACACGGTGATAAAGTGTGCCTAGTCCAACCCAGGGGCTACCAGCTCCCAGAGCTCTGAACTAAGCCGATACCTGCGCAGGTGCTGAGCTGGTGGAGAACTTTTATAAACTGTTGTGTTGAGAGAGAGAGACTTTGCTGAGGTGTAAGGGAGGGGGTTATCGGCGTGACCCTCCCGAAGACAGCTGACCACCAGAAAGCTGGGCGTGCAGAGCACGCCTGCGTTGTTAGTGCAAGATCCCTTCTTCTGTCCTAGCTTCCTATTTGATGGCCTGATGAGAAGAGCCATCGTGGAGGCTTTGCTGAAATACAGCTGTCCAGGTGCCTTGACTGGTTAGTGTAGTAACAGTACAGAAGTTTGAAATGTTTTTCTATACAATTTACAAGGCTTTGCCTTGCCATGGACCTAGCATTACTTTTTGTTTCCTAGTCTATTTGTGCAGCACACTCTTTGCTCAACAGTAGGGTATTCTGGGCCTCAAAAGTAAATCTGCATTGGAATTTGTTGAGCTGAAAGTTTTTGAGTGAGAACAGATTTTAGGGTGTTATTGATATTGAGGCTACTTTAGTCTCCCTCACAACCACTTTAGGAATATTAAAATACATCTTTGAACTCTGCCTGATAACATTTCCAACAGCAGTTTACTTGCTTTCAAGCGTGTCACACCTGCTCATACACACCAGTGGGGGAAACAAGCAGCTAAACCCATCGCTAATCATTTTAAGAACATGTAAGTAGATTTCTTGTGCTGAGCGTTCAGCAGCTGAAGGTAGTGATCCACACATCTCCCATCTCTCAATGCTTTACCAGGTGCAGGGGGAAAAAAGATCTAACAAGATGTTAAATACTGAAATTGTGTTACTCTTTTAATAATGAGTTTTGCTTTGCAGTAGTGCCTCAAAAGGACTAGCTCTTTTCTTCTGAGAGAAACTTGGAATAGCTCTGGAAACTCTGGCTGAAGTTCTTGTCACCGTTCTCTGCAAACATGACAGTCAATGCAAGTCCAGTTTGACTGGACTTTGTTTATATTTACATTTACAATTACGTTTACCCTATTACATGTTTACATTGGATATTTGGCATGTGTAAAGTGTCCACTGTTACTCTTTGGATTGTATCATCCCCGAGGTGGGGCTTATTCAGAGAGGCTGATTTAAGACACCAAAGGTTTCCTCGCGCTGTGGCTCAGTCTCTCTCTCCATTGTCAGTTTAGAAGTCTTTCAGAGATCAGTGCCTAAATTAGGTGCTTAAAGTTAGGTGGTATGAAAATTTCATGGTACACTACTCACTTTTCAGACATAGCTTGTCTTAAATGAGTCTAATCTACCTGTGAGATCTACTGGCATTAACGCTGGATAGCATCTCAGTAGAACAAGGAGCCTCAGCTGAGTTTCCTTGAAGGAACTGCTCTTGAATGTCTTATAGAATGAATAAATATACTTAATTTTGGAAAAAAAAATGCAGTTGTAGAGGGTTCAAACAGCACCATAGGCTTTAATTATAAATAGATATCTAAATAAAAAGAGCAACCTTACCCTATTGTTGTAAACAATGTCCCTTGGATGTTACAGGATTTTTCGTACGTGCACAAAGTTCCATCATTTCAACCTTTTGTGGGCTCCTCTGTATTTGCTCCGCTGAAGATACTGCCAAGTCAGTGCCTCCTACCTCTGAAGATACCAGATGCCTGCATTTTCAGGCCTTCTTGGGCTGTTCCTCCTAAAATTGAGCAACTTCCTTTGCCGCCTGCAGCCACTTTCATTAGAGATGGCTACAAGTAAGTACAGTCTTGTAGGAAATTAATTTATTGTGCTCATGATTAAAGTGGCTCGTTAATGAAAATGTTTGCATATATTACCAGAGCTTTACTACGCACCGGAACCATAAAATAACCTGCAAATATATTTTAGACCTTTTAAATTTGTCATTGTGTGCGACCAAAGAAGTTCTGATAGTAAGAACCCTTGAATTGCAAACAGCTTTTGGAAGTGGGTGGTGTTACAGCATGGCCTCTATACTCAGCGCTCTTAAAAGAACCCGAGCCTGTGTTACTTGAATTAATTGTGACTTCAGGTAAAGGAAATACTGTAATTCATCCTAAAATAGAAGTGTTAGGGAGTAAAACGAATGCGCTTTACCTCTCAGGCCTCCGTCCTCCCGTTCCAGCGTCCGGTTCTCCAGGCTGTAGTTAGGCTCCCCTCGTTGGTACCTGACTGTTCACTCTGAGCTTCAGCCTGATGCTCCCTGGTCCTGGCGATACCGCTCTGAAGGTTTTGAGTAGGCCTGTCCCAGCTCTCTCCTCCACCTTCTCACGTAGGCCCTCCTGAGTTCTTGCGCTGTACCCTGAGCAGGTGGCGCGGGGAGGGGCCCCTCAGACAGACGCTGGTCGGGTGTGTGCTGTCCCCCCCTTCTCGAAGGTGCCAAGTACGAGAGTGCTGTCACCTATAAGCAAGTGAAAAGCTTGTATTCCTTAGTTCTCAGAAACTAGCAATGCTTATGGAAGGAATTCATCGCTGGGGATTTTGAAAGCCGTCAAGAATTTGCACCTTTAAATTAATAATGCCTCTTAAAAGTCATAATAATAGTACAGAGGTCTCCTGCTGCACTGCATTCACTGCTGGAGGAAGTAGCCTGTATCTTTAAATCAGCCTGTAAATCCTTCAAATCAGTCCTTTCCCAGCTCCAAAGGATCCTTTGGCGTTCTCAAAAGAACTGCAAAAAAGAAATTGTAAACCCTTGATAGTGCCTAGGGAGCAATTTAATTCTCGGGGTTTTTCATAACAGTAACTGATTCACCAGGCCTGAGCTGGTTATTAATTTCAGGTATTTGTTGGGGAAAAAAAACCTTTCATTTTTGATATAATCCAATTAGAGTGAAGATTATTACTGCAGGCTTCCGACAGAGTGCTGATTGCCAATCAAGGTTTCTAGGTCACCTTTTCCTATTAGTCTGAGGCACTTGGTGTGCTTCAGATTGAGAACTCCTTCAAACCTTTGTTCAGATTTTTCTCCTCTCTTGCTTCGAGTTGGACATACATCAGTTCAAGGTAAAAACGTGATCCTAAGCAATAAGGGAAGCAGTATTTTCAAGCCACAATACCTGAGCATTAGCATAGTCCTCCTCCTAAATAACCCACAAAATACGCAGTTAGAACGGTCAAACTTGGGAAGAAACCCAGCTAGCTCCCCTCCTTTATCAAGAGGTTCAGTGAGTGCTTACACTTTTCCTTGCCCCCTAGTATGGAATGAACACATCTCAAGAAAAATGAGCAGCTTACTGGCAAGTTGGAAAGAGCAAAGTTAGGATCTTACTCTTTTGATTGGCCGCTTACTCCTTGTTTCTTGATACGAGTCCTTCCAAAGAGAAGAAGAGCTCATGGGAATGCACAGACTGTTCTTTGGTCACTTACATTTGGCAGAAAGTGATAAAACCAGAGTAATAAAAACCAGTCGAGACAGGAGATGACCCAGAAATATGATTCTTAGCTTTGCTGGACTAAGAGGCGGCGATGGAACGATGGAATGTGTTGTACTGCGCTGTAGACTGTGTTACCCTAAATGAGTATTTGCATTTCCAGTATCTGAACTACTGTTATTAGTTGCCTACTACTGTGAGGCAGTATCATATATAAGTGCCACACGCTCGACTTCTGACAGCTGTTTAAAGTGGTGCTTTCTAAAATAAAGTAAGATTTCTCACCTCTGAACCATTCTCTTCATTTCCTCTAATGCGTATCTCCTTACAGATAATTGTGTTCATAACAACTGCAATTCTTTCTCTTTTCCCTAAAAGAGTTACAAATATCCTAAAATCTTAACTCGGTAATTTGGCTAGAGATTCTTCTCAACAGCGTTTGAGTTGCAGGCCATGGGGATAATCTTCAAGGAGGGCTGAGTGCCTGAGATGATAGCGTTTTATTATACTGATAAGAAACAAGTGCTCGTGATGAGAATTACAATTTTAATTGCAAAACACAAGGAAAAGGCTATGAGCAAAATGTGCGTTCGTTCTTTGCTGCAGCTCTGGTGAATCCTTTCCGTTTTCACCATCTCCTCCCTTTTAGAAATAAGTTTTTGACACAGTCAGTCTTCACGACCAAGCAGCCTGTGGTGGCATTTGACTCTTTCTCCTTTATTTCTCGTAGCAATGTGCCTAGTGTTGGGAGCTTGGCCGACCAAGACTATCTTCAGATGAACACTCCTCAGATGAACACCCCAGTGACGCTCAATAGCGCTGCTCCGGCCAGCAACAGCGGAGCAGGAGTTCTGCCGTCACCAGCAACTCCCCGCTTCTCTGTCCCTACCCCCCGCACTCCCAGGACCCCAAGGACTCCCAGAGGTGGGGGTACTGCGAGCGGGCAAGGATCTGTAAAATACGACAGCACAGATCAAGGTTCACCTGCTTCTACCCCTTCTACAACACGACCGCTCAATTCTGTGGAGCCAGCCACTGTCCAGCCCATCCCAGAAGCCCACAGCCTGTACGTCACCCTGATCCTTTCAGACTCTGTGTTGAACATCTTCAAGGACCGTAACTTTGACAGTTGTTGCATATGCGCCTGTAACATGAATATTAAAGGTGCCGATGTCGGATTGTACATCCCGGATTCGTCCAACGAGGATCAGTACCGGTGTACCTGTGGCTTCAGCGCCATTATGAACCGCAAATTAGGTTACAACTCCGGGCTCTTCATTGAGGATGAGTTGGACATTTTTGGCAAGACCTCGGACATCGGCCAAGCTGCAGAACGGCGACTGATGATATGTCAAAGCAACTTGATCTCCCAGATGGGAGAGGGAGCTAGGAGGAGCCAGGAACCTCCGATGAGCCTCCTCCTCCTCCTCCAGAATCAGCACACACAGCCCTTCACATCTCTGAGCTGCTTGGATTACATGTCCTCCAATAACCGCCAGACGCTGCCCTGCATGAACTGGAGTTACGACCGGCTGCAGGCAGACAGTAACGACTCCTGGATAGAATGCTTCAACGCCCTCGAGCAAGGCCGGCAGTACGTGGACAACCCCACCGGTGGGAAAGTGGACGAAGCCCTTGTAAGAAGTGCCACCGTCCATTCTTGGCCTCACAGCAATGGTACGGCTCGCAACAGGTTTATTTTTTTCTTTGAAGTGTTTTGTGACCTCTAGGCATTTGTTTGAAACTGGCCGGTTGAGAGCCACTTGGTCTTTATGTGGGAAATGACACGCTTAAAAATAGTCTAGAAACAAGGTAGCTTTCTGAAAGGACACCTAAAGTACCAGTAATCCTGTTGTCCTTAGACTTTGCAGTCTAAATGGTGAAAGAGTTGGTGAAAGGGCACAAATTTGAAGCAGAGAGGCAAAACAAATTCAAGTATCGGGGGGAAGAAAGAATTATGTCCCCTTAGAGAAGGGTATAAGCAGTCAGCAGAAAATAAACGTTCTGTGTGAAGGTGTCACCAAGAAAAAGGTGATTTTTATAATCAAATATTACCTGTTTATATGCTGAAGATGCTCTGGCTTCTCGCACACTGAGCTGGACAAAGGTACCGTTGAAAGGTATGTGAAAAGGACTATGATGACCACTTTATTTCTGCAGCATCTTCATGAAGCCCCACTTGAAAAGCCTTTAAGCTAATTAGAGTTGTACGAATTTTATGAGCATTGTGAAGAGCAATGTGAAGAAACAGTAAACCAAAAAAATGTTGCCTCCTCTTCCTATCCCTCACTGAAAATGATTGATGCTCCTTTGTCATTCGCAGTATTGGATATCAGCATGCTCTCCTCCCAGGACGTGGTGCGCATGCTGCTGTCGCTGCAGCCCTTCCTCCAGGATGCCATCCAGAAGAAGCGGACGGGAAGGACCTGGGAGAACATCCAGCACGTGCAGGGACCACTCACCTGGCAGCAGTTCCATAAGATGGCAGGACGAGGAACCTATGGTACGTGTTCTGTGGTGCAGGCCAACAGTTACAACGAGAGCGTGGTGTTGTAGAAATGTGCATTTTCTCCTGGAAATAAGAACACCTGGGGTCTTCATACAGCTTTGGGTGGGGGCGTCTCTTCACATCACCTCAAAGCATTTCTGGGGGAGGTTTCACCCTTCCAGACGCTGAATGTTTACAGTGTAAAATTGCTGGGTGAGGGTCAAGCTCCTCGTTGCAGTCAGTGCTTTGGCTTGTACTGAAGCTGCCAGGTGTATGAAGGACACGTGCAGAGGAAGCTGGCGTGGCTGCACTGGACCCCAGTGGGAAGAGGGGCTTTCGGAGCTGTACCACTGTACAAAAGTTGGGTGGAGCTTTCTCCGCAGACAGATTTGCTTGGTCTGAGGTTTCCCACGGTCTTAACCAGACGCTTCCATTTCAGTGTCTCCTGCCTGCAAGTGACACTGCTGGAAAGTACTAATGACAAAATAGATTTGGCATGTGCACATGTCAAAAATGATGCCCAATATTTAAATGTGTTTTTCTCACCTGCAGTTTCAAGTCATAACCAACACACTCTTGCTTGAGACCACCTAAGTGGTCCTCTACAGTTCCATCATACTTGGCCTGATTTTTCTCTCTGTTGGTGTTTTAATATATTTTTGCTTTCCTTTGGGGCTGGGACAACTTGTGGTAACTCCAGTTCCTCTCTAAGCTCTTGTGTTTCAGGAGTAATTCTTAATAACTTTTCCAGCATTTAACACGTTAAGAGTTAGGATTTGTCAACTGCTACCGGAGGATAAAACCAAAATTATCATATAGTACATAGCAGAACTTTTGATAAAGATTCAGTTGTTTTCACTCTTTTTTTTTTTCTTTTAATAAGGTTGGATTATGTTCTGCAGAACCTTCTGGGCGTATTTGCACCGTTGGTTGTAAACAGGGCTGTTTCTAATGAGCACAGTGCCTGGGAGACACCGTGGGGAACCGGATGCTTTTCCTCTGCTGTGGCAGGAACTGCTCTGGAGCCCTCGCTCTGCAGAGGAGCAGGAGGCAGTTTTTGGAATTAAAATAACTTTGTGTAGTATTAGATACCAGGGAATAAGTTGGTCTAACTGTTTTACTTAGTAATTTTACACAACTGTGGGGAGGTAGATGAAGAATTGTAAAATTGGGTTTTGTGTAGCCGTGTTACTACTTCTGATTGATTAGGAACTCGTGGGATGTGGTTATGACAAAGTGGAACGATGAGATTAAGCCATACACCTCTTTACAGTACGCTGAAAGATGGTTTATTGCAACTTTCTAGGAAAGTTTAAATGGTGCTTGGATCAGCTCCCTTTGCCTGACTGATTTTATGACATCTCTTAAGCACAGCATAAATCTTTCTTATTCTTTATTAGATATTTTTTCCCAAGGAAAAAGCCTGTGGGAGAACGTGGTTTATCCGGCAAGATGCAGCCTCTGTGGTCAAACTTCCAGGAGACTCAGCGCAGACAGGGATTAGTGATTTCCAATATTCCTGTAACAGACCCTGTTCAGGAACATCAGAGAACCTGCTCCAGTTAAACCAGTTATTTTATTTTATTTTTCTTCTTTTTTTTTTTTTTTTTTTCCTCTCTTTGAAGGCTCTGAGGAATCTCCTGAGCCTCTTCCGATCCCGACTTTACTGGTGGGTTACGACAAGGACTTCCTGACAATCTCTCCATTCTCCTTGCCATTCTGGGAGAGGCTGTTGCTGGACCCGTATGGGGGCCATCGGGATGTCGCCTATATCGTGGTGTGTCCGGAAAATGAGGCCTTGCTCGACGGAGCCAAAACTTTCTTCAGGGACTTGAGTGCTGTATACGAGGTTAGAAAGAGGAACCACACTGAATTATTTCTTCTCTACTGCATGTTCTTTGGTTTTAAAGTAACAGTTATTTGACTAAGGAGTCTCATTGCGAGGACTTTCTGCGCTTTCAGAGTACTATTTAAATGAGCTGTACTGTGACTCTGTGCGTGCGGGCTCTTTGCTGCCAGCTGTGCTTTCCAGTACACGTCCTCTCCGTTTACAGAGGATTTGCCACTCGTATTAATAGCATTGCAACCTAATGCACAAAGGCCCAACCAAGCCTAAAGAGCAAGGAGTAGATTATAAAGAAACTGTTGCTTTCTTGTAATTGCTAAGCTGGAGATAAAACCAGTTCCTTTTTTCTGAATAAGCCAGATTAGTTTGGAACCTTACTTTTGCTGTCAAGGCAATTCAAGTCAGCAGGTAAACGTAGCCTTTTGTGTTTCTGTTTATGAAGAAGCCACCAGACGTGTGCTGGTAACAAAGGGTTTACGCTACAAACCAGTCTGCATAACTGATTCAGGTGCTTGGCATCCAGCTACAAGCATTTCTGCTTTCCTCACCAGATGTGTAGACTTGGCCAGCACAAACCGATCTGCAAAGTGTTACGTGATGGGATTATGCGGGTGGGAAAGACTGTGGCGCAGAAGCTAACGGATGAGCTCGTGAGCGAATGGTTCAGCCAGCCCTGGGGCACCGAGGAGTGCGACAATCATTCCAGACTCAAACTTTACGCGCAAGTTTGCCGGCATCACCTAGGTAAGTCTGCAAGGCTGTTGCCTTCTCTGTAGCTATCCCAGAGGTTATTTGCAGTCAGTGGGAAGAGGTGGCTTTTTCGTAACGTACAGTTACGGTCTGTTTAAAAATAAAAAAGATAGTGTGAGGTTTTATCTTTATTTCTTAATCCTAAATTTCCCTACTTCAGGAAGTTTTGTTGTTGCTTATCAGTCTGGTGATCGTGTCAGAGATTCAAAAGCCAATTCTTACTCTGATAGACAAGTCACCTTGGTGTAAGATGTCTTTGCCTTTCAAAGTTGTTCCACACCAGACTGAAGGTTTGAATTGGTCCGGTTTATATGCTACTGATACACATTGTCACACCAGCGTGACAGAACCATGTGCATGGTGCCTTCAGACATGTCCTGGAGTCCCTGGATTCATCTGACATTTCTCCCAGATGCCATCCAGGGACGGACATGGTTGGTCCGTTCCAGAATGGATCCAGAGGCAACGTAACGCGTGTTGCGTGTAGAACTGGGAAATGGGATCTGAGCACGAGAGACAGAGCCACCAAGTGTCAGTGGATTTTAAATAGGGCAGCTCCCCAGGCAGGGGTCGTGGAACAACCAGCCCCATGAATGTGTCAGCTTCAGCTGAAATGGCAGGGGCAGTGCTGGAAACTTACCCCTCTGAGAGTAAATACATAATAAATACTCATTTACTTTGTTTGGGTCTTTTAAATTCATTTATTACTTAAAAATAATGACTGTGCTTTCTCCTGATACCGAGGAGCAGAAATATCTATTAAAGTTTGCCATTGTTGTAGCTCAGGTAACTGTCAAGTCTTCAGTCTGACAGAGCTGGCCTGGAGTAGATGGCAAGGCTGAACACTATATAAAGCTGTTATCACAACACCATCTAGCCAGAGATAATGACATGTCAGTGCCAACTTTGCTTCACAAAGTCAGTCCTGTTTTTAAAGACATTTGATTCGTATCAGTTACAACTGAAATGCTGAAGAATGGATTCCAAAGTAAATATTTATAATGGGGATTATATTTACTTAGCATGTGTATACTCAGAGATCTGACGCTGCCACTGATCTCCTTTCCTCTTTATGTGCTATTTCAGCACCTTACTTAGCCACTCTGCAGCTTGACAGCAGCCTGTTGCTACCACCCAAGTACCAAACCCCAGCGCCAGCAAGCCAGACCCAAACAGCACCTGGGAACACTGGAGCCGTACCCTCAAACTCAGCGTGTCTCTCCGCTGCTGGGACAGCACCAACAGGCAACTCCTTTACCTCCACACCCAGTGGTGGGACCAGCAGCCTTCCAGCGGGAAGCAGCTCATCCTCTGGATCCTCTGTGCCACAGCTGTCGGCATCTTCTGCAACACCCAGCGTTAACCAGATGGCCACGACCTCCACTCCAGGGTTTAGTGGGAACATTGGTTCAGGGCAGAACACCGGCACTGGGGGAAACGCAGCAGAGCGCTCGCAAGGAAGCGCAGGTCCTGGAGGAGATGCAGAATCGGGTCAAAACTTACCACAGCAGCAACAGGAAGGGCAGGAAGGGTAAGTTACTGACGTGCTCGAACGACTCAAAAGCGTTTCAAATTAAATGCACTGTTCTGCTTTCATACAGCGCCTCACCGTTAAGCCTTCTGTAAACCCTTGAAAGGAGAGGGCCCTCTGACATGCCCAGTGCTACCGACCAGATGTCAGTGCAGCAGGGCCTGTTTTTATTTGCCTGTAGCGGTTACTAATGAAGGGAGTTGAAAAAAACAAACCTCCCTTATGTCAAGAAACAAAGCTTGACTCAACCGCATGAACAAGGGCATGTAGTTAGGATACCCCGCCGGGCCTGCATTTGCAGGGTGAGAAAACCAGAAGGTGTCTCAGGTTCTGTGCCATAATGTCCTGGCTTGAGTGAGAACAGGACTAATTCTGTTCAGTGATTTTACTTTTCAGCTCAGTTCTTCTAACTCACGGCACCGTCTGAAGTCAGCAGCCTGTTTGCACAGACCGTGACACGTCTGGCTGGGTCTCACCTGCGTCACGTGGCTCCGAATGCCTCTCGCGTGGGCAACTCCATCCCACTTGTAATGCTAACAGATACAAAATGCAAGCCCTGGCTTTTATTTTTTCCTCATTTGCTTGCAATGCAAGTGGTGTTTTGCAAGGAGGTAAACGATGAGGTCAGGAAACAGGATTCTATTGCTGTGACTTTAAACTAAATTTAAACAGCACAACTTTTTTAAAGACTTTATTATAAATAGTCATCCGTCAAACATAAAACTTAGAAAAAGATTTTTTCTGTTAACATTTTATGTAAGTAACTTCCTGAGCAAACGTGTTTTTCATTACTCTCACAATAACGCATATTGCTAATAGTTGTGATCTATGTTATGGAGTTCCTGTATCTTAAGTGAAAAGCCCACATCCTGTAGTAGTTGGGGTTATCCTTAAGCCATCTGTTCGGTGGATCTGTGCAGAACACCGTTACATCAACTGCAGCACGCTCGCTGACACGGGCAGCCCGAGCTGCTTTTTATCGCTTGCAGATGTTGGGCCTCCTGTTCTTGGCTGAGGTGTGGAGGAGCGTTTCACCAAGGAGAAAAATACTCGGTTGCTCCTCCCGTTACCAATGGAACCTCATTTGTGACTGAAGAGGGGACTTCAGTCTCCGTTAATATTGCTCTGGCACTGTTCCTCAGTCCTCAATTCCTTCTCTTCCCCTTCCACCTCTCCCAAAAGAAAACCCTAAACAGCACCAAAAGCCAGCCATGAACACACAGAAGAGAACTCGGAGAGCTAGCAGCAGGCGGCTTTTCCGACGTAATCTATTCTGACTGCATTAGATGAGACTGTGTTGGACTTCATGGTATCTTTAATGCGTAGTCAATGCCAGGTATTTTGGATTGAGAACTGCTGTGGGTAGGAGTCATCCCTCTTCCATCGCCGTTGGCATGGTTTTTAGTTTTGCTTCTCTTAGTACTCCTCATTTTCCTCCTCTGCACCAGTAACTAACAGTTGTAACTGGCCTTTGAACTTAACGCTGCCTGTGTCTCCAGTGTTGCAGAGAGGGAGAGAATAGGGATTCCCACCGAGCCGGAGTCTGCAGACAGCAACGCCTACCCTCCCGCAGTGGTCATCTACATGGTGGATCCTTTCACCTACACTGCAGATGAAGAATCTGCCTCAACCAACTTCTGGCTGTTAAGTTTGATGAGATGCTACACAGAAATGTTGGATAACTTGCCTGAGAATATGAGGAATTCTTTCATTCTCCAGGTAATTCTACCTTCCTCTGCATCTCCACGCTGCAGAGATAGTCTATCCCAGCAGACTTTCGCTACTCAAAGATACAAAATGAAACACAATATATAGAACTCAGGTTACTTTTAGAAATTATTTTGTGGATGGTACAAGTCTATATATTAAAAAACCAGCTTGCTTTTGTTTTGATGAGGAGATGAAAGGCAGCCACGGTATCCTTGCATTTAATCCACCGTGTGGTTCTAGGAATGCTCCGTGCTCGATGCTTCCCGGTGAGGGAGTTCTGTTATTTAAGTTGCAGCTTGGGTTGCCACTGCCAAAAACGTCCAGTTGCTCTTTTGATTACTTTGCTTTTTATGTTATCTTGATTTACACTGGTTAATCCAAGAGTAGTACGCGAAACCAGACATTTAATGCATAATTTAACTATTGTATTATTATTATCTGCTGCTTAAAAATAATTTACCGTGTAACTTGGCATATAGTAATAGTTACTTACTGTGGAATTACTTAAGAATTGAGTTTGTGTAGCCAGAAGCAGAGCTTGGCCCGTTGCCCAGGCTGCCTGTGTTTTGCCAGGCCTCCTCTTTCCCAGTGGCCCAGTCAAAATAACTGGGGGGGTGGAGAAAGGGAGCCTGGAGATTACGAGCTGTGCATGTACATGTGCAGCACATGCAAGGAGCTGCAGCTGAATATTTCTGTTTACATCACTCATGAGAACTCAGCTTGGCTTAGAAGTATTTTAAGTCAAAAGTATTTTAAAAAAAAAATAAAATTGGAAGTTATTCTCGTGTCTCAAACGGGACGTGGAAAACATTTGTCACTTTTGGTAATCTTGACCTCATTGTTCCCTGAAATGACTGGGAAACTGCCAGCAAAATATCTCAGGCTTGGGGCTGAACTGAAAATCCGATTCAAAACTTTGTATTGTGGTGGCTACAGGCAACTTAACTGATCCAGCCCTGACGATAGTGAAATTAAACAGCCCTTGATACCCCAGTGACTGAAAGGCAAGAGCATGCAAACTGTGCCCTGCCATTGTATCTTGGTCCGTATAGGACAGCTCGTGGGCTCACCGGCTCTTCCCAAGGACTGTTTATTTTCTGGGCACTCACCTTCTGTTTCTCAAAACACGTGCATGTTGCCAGTTTAACTCAACAGAGTGGACAATTTTGTCTAAGTAAAGGGTAACATGGTGCAGTTACCAGCACGGCATTCTCACAGCTGTACCACAGGGTGCACAAATAGACAGTTACTACAGAATAAACCACACCTCAGTGTTTACAGATTTATTACAGTTCATACCTAGAGTGGAAAAGCTCAGCTCCTGAAATGGAGCAAAGCTGTTGTCTTTTAAA
>JANHFX010016738.1:6790-17063 GCA_027560015.1 Chloroceryle amazona | reverse complement strand
ACCTATAAACTGCAGAAGAAAAAAGTTACCCTGTTAGATTTGTTCTACCAACGCTCCCTACAACACTTACCTCCGAGAACAACAGGTGCCTTGCTCGGCACACTGCCAGCTCCTGTGTGTCCCTGCAATAGCAGTGCCGAAAGCAGGCACGCGTTTTCTGCTTCCCGTTAGGAAAAGGTAAGTTAGGCCTGCATAGAACTGTAAGAACCCCTGCAGAGGGTAAGCAATGAAATAATTATATAGAAGAGAAGTCTAAATACTGCCCTCGATTCCCTTCTTTCTCCAGGTCCAGGAGGAGCAAGTTGTCTGCACGTAAAATTGGTCTGCAGAAGCTCTGGGAATGGTGTGTTGGCATTGTACAGATGACATCCCTGCCTTGGAGAGTGGTGATCGGGCGGCTCGGCCGCCTTGGCCACGGGGAGTTAAAAGGTATGAAATAGCAGTGCTGGCGCTGCCGGGCTTGGCAATGAAGACCTGGCCTTACTGGGCAAGGTGGAATGGCTTCCAGAATTGATCAGGAACCTCTGAAACCAGGGAAGTGCGAGTGACAGTCCTAGCCCAGCACAGGATATTTTGGTTTGCATAAACCACGTGCTTGTTTGTACCCTGGGCTGTCCATTACTCCCTCATGCCGTGTAGACGCCGTGTAGATTAACCAGTATTTGCAGTGAAGATCCAAGCAGACGTGTTGGACCCGAACAGCAGTTACCCTGTCCCGGGCAGAATGAGACACTCATTCTTACAGAACCACACCATCTCAGGGACTTGTCTGAGGAATGCAGTTAGCTCAGGGGGAAACCAACAACCTGCCATGGAGTGAAATTCCCTGCAGGAACTGCTTTGGCTGCCCTGTCTGCAGAGCCATGCACGTCGTTCCTGTGGTGGGGGGCAGTCCAGAATAGAATGGGGTTAAAGAACTGCAAAGGGTCAGTCATTTTTTGCCGTGTTCAGGCAAGTGCTGGCTGTTTCACAGCTCTGTTCCATTCGCTCACCGTGTTTGTTTGTTTCAGACTGGAGTATCCTCCTTGGGGAATGTTCCCTGCAGACAATCAGCAAACAGCTAAAGGAGGTGTGCCGCATGTGCGGCATCTCGTCAGCAGACTCTCCGTCCATCCTCAGTGCCTGCTTAGTTGCCATGGAGCCACAGGGGTCATTTGTTGTGATGCCAGGTAAATTTTATCCAGCTACTTAAATGCCAATGAAGCCTTTCTTGTTTTATCTTATTTATCACCTAAGAAGCACATTAATTTTGGGAGGCTTTTGAGTCCAACAAGGCGACCTTGGCCAGCATGGTTAAATGTGGTGGAAAATAGGTTGAGCCAGCAGAACTCCCTGAAATACCAGCAAGAGACGCTACAGTGGGAGTGCAGGCTCCTAGGGGGAGAGGCGACTCTGTGCCACTGTCCAGCTGAGCACCTTGGCCTCGGGGGAGGACGCGTTTTCAGGCAGAGCAGTTCTGAAACGTGATGATGTCGATGCCCTTGTGCAAGGAGGGCTGCACGCACCGCAGGAGTCTGTGGTGTGGAAGAGCAGGGGTTGTGTAAATGGGAGGAAGGCTCCACCACTTGCTTTTTCATACACTGAAGTTATTTAGTTAGAGTTCTGCAGCAGTCTGCAGCATTAAACTGAAATAGTATTTGAGGTTCCCTTTCCTTATCTGTATTACATAAGCACGTACTTTGTCATGTGCGTGGTGACATATCCTTACAAACTACTTTGATATTTTAAGCTTCGAAATAAAAGATTACTCCATGGAACAGAATTAAATGAGCTTGAAAATTACTCATCGAGTTGAAAAATTTTCAAAGCAGAGATTTTTGTAACATGAGAAAACAGATGGCAAGTTATGTTTCGCTGATGCCAACCAAAGTGGGGTGGATTTCATAATTATACAGATGTCTGTCAAAAATAAACAGTAACTTGCAAGTAAATCTCGGTGAATGAGTGGAAGGGAAGATGGGGCACTGTATGGGAATTCAGGCAGCTAAACATCTATACAGCTTGTGATATGAATTTCAAGCTCTTCTAGCAATTTATTCTTTCTAAGCTAAGAACCTCGAAACAGATGTATTAGCTTTTGCAAATCCAGATCAGATGCACAGGAGTTTAACTGAACAAGACCGTAACTTCTGAAGATGATGCCAATTAATGCCTGTGCCGCTGCCTCTGCTCCGACAGATGCCGTCACTATGGGATCAGTGTTTGGCCGGAGCACTGCCCTCAATCTGCAGTCCTCTCAGCTGAATACCCCTCAGGATGCCTCCTGCACGCACATCCTGGTTTTCCCAACCTCTGCTACTATCCAGGTGGCACCAGCAAATTACCCCAACGAGGATGGATTCAGCCCTACTAATGGTAAGTAAGCGCGTGCGCAAGAGGTGAACTACTTGTAAATGCTCAGTTGCCCGTTCGGAACATCCGCCGAGTTGCAGCAGTCAGGAGTAGAGAACTGAGTGGTCCCGTGTTCTCCCACAGAGTCAGGCTCCTCCAAGAGCATCGCGTCCGACCGTGAACCCAGCACTGCCGGGTCCCCACTAAGCCGTGTCCCCATAGCACTCTAACTTAGCTGAAGGAGACCCATCCTGTACTCTGCAGCTACAGGGTAACGCGCCGTGGTTTTCCTGACGCCTGACTGCAGAGTCATGCTGATCTATTCCGTAGGCAGACAGGCCTAGACCAATCAGTCTGACGAATAGCACAGACTGTGCAGTGCTTTTTGTTGTCATTATGATTTGATCAGGCCAGATTGTTTCTTACGGGAGTGGTTCGCTTCAGGCCCTGCTGTGTACAGAGCTTGTGAGGAAGGAGGTACTTGGTTGAGAATTTTAATCTTCCTGTCAAGTTGGCACGGTAGACCAGCGGAGAGTTCTAAACGTTAGCAGCGTGCTTTTCAAAGCATATTTAACCCTACAGTCGGTGTCAGCCAGACACCAGGTAATACTTGATACCAAGTCTTTTCCTAACTCTTTGCCCCAAATCCTTTAAAACGATTGTAAAATCATTTAAACCAAGAGTGACTACAACCACTGACAGCCGAAGTGTCTTCTGGAGAGGGAAGTTACCGTAGAGGGAGGAAGAAAAGCCCTCTATTTCTAATGAAAGAGTCTGCTTTGATCTGTTCTCCCTGGAATTTCAGTGGGCCTCCCAGGAGGGAAGTTACCCTCTTAATACTTCATCAGCTGTCCTTTTGAGGCCCCTGAATCCCGACTGAACGCGGTGCTGACAAATATTTAACCTGCATTAACCTGCCCTTTAGTGCTTCAGATGCTAATTAGAATCAGGTACAAGAACCAGCGTTTTCCAAAATGGTGTTAAATTTAATTTTCTTAACTCTTGTTCTACTTAATGATTAAACCCCTTCCTACGCTAATAGCCATCTCCTTTACGCTTCGGAGGCAAAGCAGAGCATGACATTACTTCTGTTTTGTTTACTGAGGCTGTAGGACAGAAGTTAATAAACTTAGGTTAATTCATAGCTGTTGCAATCAAGTGTTTCTCTTCAGAAAGTGAAGAAAAACAATCACCTGCCCATTTCAGCACCAGGACTTAAGGTGAAATTAGTTCAAGACGCACCCACCCTTTTCCATTTTCATGCCAAGTAAATTCTTTTTCAAGAGAAGTTATTTAGTGCGTATTATGCGTTAATTATTTAATAATACACAGAAATGCCTGACTCCTAGTTGGGGCTCCATGTGTTTATTATACATTTGGTTGCAATTCTCATTAATCCAGCTAATTCAGGCAGCTCCCACTGTCCCTTTCTGTGCCTTAAAATGTACTTTAAATGTCATTATACTGTTTAAACATCATCGCCTGCTGAGATATCTGGATAAGGAGAAAAAGGCTGTAAACCGTATTGCCATGCTTGTCATTTTTTGCTCTGTGTTCAAAATACCTTTGCATTCCACTGTGTAAATTACTCGTGGTATCGTAGCCTGGGTTGCGAGTGCCCAAGTAATGGGAGGTACTTCTCGCAGAACACAGACACATTTTCACTGCATCTTTACGCCCTCCCCGCATACCGACGTAAACCAAAGAGCGAGCTTTGATAATAACAGTGTGTTTAATTTCCGAGATGGGAGTCAAATATTGCGAGCTGTATTGTAAGAAATCCCGCTGCAGTACTGGAAGTAATCCTGAAGGTAGCTTGGCTGTGAGCGTGGAGCCGGCCCTGCTGCCCACGTCCCTCCTGTGAGCAGCTCCCGTGAAGCTGCCCAGGGAGCAGAGGGAGCCGTGGGGCTGGTGAGCAGCACCTGCTCAGAGTGACCGAGGTAGCTTTGGTTCGTCTGTTTCAAGGGTTTCCTTGGTGGGTTTCTGTGACCAGCTGCAGAGAGGTGACATTTTTTCTGTTACAAAGTTGGAATTTTTCTGAAGCTGGTACAACGGGGTTTTTGTTCCCTCTGACCACTGTTAAAGCTGGTGAGTTCAACAGGTGGCTGCCAGCTTGCTCTCTCAGCTCTGTGCGACTGCAGTCAAAGGTGCCGAGGAAGCTAAAACAGTGACCTGTTTATCTCCGCTTTCTGTCTGTCTCGAGAGTATGAAAAAAAGAAGGGCATGATGATAAATAAAGGGAATGGTAAGAAATTACAGATGTTCTTGACAAAAATGAGTACAGCACATCGGAAGTTCTTTTCTGTTTCCTTTTCAGATGACATGTTCGACCTCCCATTCCCCGATGACATGGACAATGACATCAGAATTTTAATAACAGGGAATCTTCACTCTTCACCAAATTCCTCCCCGGTTCCCTCCCCTGGATCACCATCTGGCATTGGAGTGGGATCTCACTTCCAGCACAGCAGGGTAAGGCTGTAGCACTTTAATGCTACTTAAAATAAAACACAACAAAGACCCAAATTCTCAATCAAAATCCTTTTTCTTCCTGTAGATTTTCAAACATAATCAGGTCAACAGCAAGCACAAATTAACGTGGGAATTGAAGGTGCTGGTTAAATGCTGTTGTAGAAGATGCCTCTGCCTTGGCTATTTACGTCTCCAAGGCTGTTAAGTGTACAAGATAATTGAGAGGAAGAGGGGAGGAGGAGAGAGCAGCTTTATTTTTGTGCGGCAGGGCCATATCTAATGACCCTGTATAAATTTAATCTGTACTTATCCATTTGCTTCTGGAAAACCGTATGGAATGTCCCCAGCACATGGCGACAGGCCTTTGAGAGAAAGGAAGCCATGACAGCTCTGTTCACGTCCATCTCTAGGGGAGACAAGAGGGAGAGAGTTCTCCTCGTAATAAAACCCTGCCCAGAGAAGCTCGGCGGGTGCGGAACGTTTATGCAAATGCTGGTTTCTGGGTAGAAATCAGCCCAGAGCGCACAGTGTTTGGAAGTTACTTTTTGTTTGAAGCGGCTTTTATAAAGTTGATTCCAACACCAGTGATTACTTAAAATGCAAATTATTTCTGGTAACTCAGGGTCTTTTTTTCGAATCTGCTTTAGCACGATTTGGATCCTGCTCGCAGGAACTCTTTACTGCATTTAATGGTGTAAGAGACTTTGCCGCACTCTTAAAGTGGTTTCCATCGCAAGGATGTAGAAGGTTTGACACTTCCTAAGTTCCTCTGGAGAACTTTTATTCTAGAAATAGTAGATGTAAAGCAGTAGCCTATTAGTTCTTCTCTAAGGAATACAGTTTTAGTAAAGAAACTGGCTGACTTTTATACAAGAAACATAACCCTATGGATTTAGAAGTTCTGATGTAGTGATCTGTAGGGGTTTAAGTATCTGTGACTGTCACTGGTGGCATTAAAGTCTCAAGAGCAACTGTAGACCTGGTGTGGAAGGAAGGACGGAATGGATGCCTGGAGGAGGTGTACGCACAGTAGGATTCCTGCCCAAGCGATGCCTCTGTAACAGAGTGTGCGCGTTTCTGAGTGTGAATAAGTTGTCTCAAGGAAGGAATTCTCCCTCTGAAGGCGATTAAATGGTGTTAGTTTCACTGTGGAACAAAAATGTCCTGCCGGTATGTTCCTTGCAGCTTCTATCAGAATGCTTTGCTGGTCTGCTTAATGCAGCCTGAGAGTGAAAAATTACTTGTGCATCAGGCACAGAAATGCTAATTCTGTGATCTTGGTCCACAGCCACGTTACCTTAAGTTAATGCTCCAACCCACGTTTCAGAGGCTAAATAACAGCACGTTACCATCACTCGGTCATTCCAAACTGGCATGTAGGCAAATGAAAAGGGTTAACTTGTGTTCCTGAACCCTCCAGCCACAAATCTCAACTCTTCGCTCATTAAAGCTTCTCTCTCTTACTTAGTTCATTCGACAATCTCTATTCTCAGTTTTGGAAATGCATTTACAAAACTTATTCTCAGTGGAACTCCATCCAGGTGGCTCAAGAACAGCACTGAAAGGTTAATGACCAAAGAGCTGTGAGACCTGGACGAGCCATTGCTAGAGGAGCCTGTCGTAGTAATTCAGTTTAACCATTAACAAGGGCCTAGTAATTGATGTGTAATTTTTGGTTTTAGAAAAGCAACAGCGTGTGATCATTACCTCGCGGGTCGAGGAAGGTCAAGCCTTCGCCCATGTAACCCATAATTGATGGCTGTAGTTCAGTGGGCAAAGGCCTGATTGCTCCGCGCTCGTTTCAAGGTTTGCTGGTAGTGCCCAGAGCCAGGTGAGCCGCAGCCTGCTCCGAGCTTTATGGAGTGTTTAACTTCCTGTGATATTACTGCTGGAGAAAGCCCTGCTTCAAGCACTAGCAGGGAAGGCTTTCTGATTAAGCCGGGTTTTGTGCAGTGGAATTATTTTTTTCCTCACTTACTGACTCAAAAGATGCTTACGGATTAAATGAACAGCTACCCCTGTTCTTCTGGCGTGAGCTACAAGCTAAAATATTTAGCGGGCATCTTTGGGTTTTTTCCTCTGTGAAATAGAGGCGAAGTAATGAGTGTATTTCCAGAAAAGCCAGGTGCATTTAAGATAGGAACGTGCTCTAGAGTGGAAGCAGTGCCTGACCCTTTCTGTAGCCAAGAGACCCTGGTGGGTTTGGTGATGTGGCAGGACGGATGAGGGCACGTGTGTATACACACGCAGGATGAGGTAAGCGAGCTCACACCAAGCGTTCTGTCCAACGGCCTTCTGTCTGGAAGGCTCATCGAGGTTTTCCTCACAGAAATAAAATCACATCTTTGCTGATGGGCAGCGACGCAGAGTCTGATGAAATGAGTTTTACAGATGGTTTCTCATTGTTTAACAGTCTGCTTTCTCCTTGATCCACGTGTAACAATATGAGGAACTAATACTGCAGAAATTCAGTATATAAAGACATGACTGAGTGATACAAATTGAAAAGCAGGACAGCTGTTTTCTGTTCCCCCCACGCCTCTCCTGCTCGGTAGCACAAATACAAGCAAAGCATAGTGTCTTCTGGCCGGGTGTCCATAGTGAGGAACAGAAGTGTAGCGTGGGTTTCCTTCTAAGCCATCAACATCCCTCATCGAAAAGGCAGAGACCAGCAAACCGACAGACGAGGGAGAGATCTCTGCTCTGCCATACTGAGTGCTGGCTGCAGTCAGGAGATCTGTGGTGAGAACTGCTGGGTTCCTCAGTGTAGGAAAACCCCTGAGGCTTTCTGAGCTGGAATTCCACATGGCTCTGCTCTCTGCACGGACACAAGAAGCTGTTCAGATTCACAGCCACCACCCTGCACCTCCGAGTTCCTCCGTAGCCTCAAATCCCACACGTCCTCCCTCGGGTCGGTGCAGGAGGCTGACGGTGCTGTTTGGGAATCCAAAGTGATTCTGGAGCCTAGGCCCGGAGAACCCGACTACCGGGGGAAAAGGGAGGGATGTGACAACTCTGCCTGCGATGTATGGGTGACTAAAGGATAGCTCATTAGGAACAAGACAGAACTGGATTAAATACCGAGTAATGAGTGAACAAAGTTATTGGAGTGGGATGTAATGCTGCAAACTAACAAACCTGCATTTTCAACTCTTCTTTCAGAGCCAAGGGGAACGTCTCCTTTCCAGAGAAGCCCCTGAAGAACTGAAGCAGCAACCTCTGGCTCTTGGATACTTTGTGTCAACTGCCAAAGCTGAGAATCTTCCGCAGTGGTTCTGGTCATCCTGTCCTCAGGCACAAAACCAGTGTCCCCTCTTCCTGAAGGTCTGTCTGGGTGTCCTTCCACTGAGAGGAGGAATTCTTTTGTCCTATGAATTTTCGTTGTAGGCGTTGGCTTTGTACGTTACCACAGCCATGACAGTAGTGGAAAGAGAAATGCGATTTTAGGTTTGAATTTAGGTAAGACAGCTCCTGTTGGAACTTCATTCTCTGATGCTAAAGCCTTTACCTGAAAATGGGATGGTTTGGCAGCTTCTAAATACAGAATCGTCCAGGTAGCACCTGATGGAACCCAAGTGTCCCGTTTCCATTCTCAGCCAGCTGCAGGCAGGAGGGACACCTTCCGTGCTGCCCTGCTCCGCAGTGGCACAGGCATTGTTAGAAGAGAGATCTGCACCCCCACACAGAGCATTTCCTAGCCATTTCTACTTCCACACCTGTGGAAGTTGCACAGTGGAGTCTGTGTCGGAGCGAACCTGATCCCTTCCGTTCCAGAATCGCGAGGCATGCACAGCAGAACTGGTTCAGCTACTAGAGATTTGCTGACCCCTGTAGAGTGTGGGGCAGCTTCTTACTTGAATGAATCTAAAAACTGGGAACCAGTCAGCATGGAAAGGTGACAGATGGACCTTCAGTAGTGTCACATAACTGTTTGAGCAAGCAACACGTAGAATAACAAAGATAACACCATTTGCTTCATCTGTTCCCAGCTGAATTAACAAGTACTAAACATTTTTGGAAGTCTTTTAAGTAAGTTCCCTCATCCACATCTGTCGGGCCATTAGCAGAGGCATTTTTCAGTGTTCCTCAGTTCTTTCCTCATGTAAAAGCAGCACGTTTAGGTCTGATGCCAACAGTGGCTCGCAGTCAGCTTTACCTTGGGAATAGCACCTCCACCAGCACATACTGGTCCTTATTCCCCGCACTCCGTGCTCCTCGGGGTCAGTTCCTTCCTTTAAACTGACAGAAAGGACAACTCAAGCTAACGGGAGAAATAACCAGTGCGAGTCTGGAGCTGGGGAGGAAGTTTTATAGAAAACTTAAAACTACTTTTTTTTTTTTTTTTTTTTTTTTTGTGAATGAGTAATTCAAAGACTATGCTTCAGTTCCAGCAGTAAAAAGAATAGTTAGCAGAGCTCCAGGCAACGTTATGAATTCCTTCCGTGAGCTTACACTAGATTTGCACTAGAGAGGAGCCACCACCCCCAGCCCAGCACAATTGCTTTCTCAGATCTAGGCTGAATTAAATGTTTAATTTGACTTGGAACGCACTGGTTTGGTTTGGACAGTGTTTAATAAAAGCAAGGGGCTGAGTTCATGCAGTGACTTGTGCAGCACCGGGTGAGCAGGGGCTGCCGTCTCCTTTGTGCCGCACGGCGCTGCAATTAGGAGCCCTGTATGGCGTGAGGCGCACAGAGCCGAGTCATCTCCGTCTGGTTGGGATTAAGGGGTTTGGAGCTCAGGTATTCACCTCTAACGTGCGCGCCGTAATTGCAGGAGTATAAATGAGAGGGTTTGCCTCAGCAGGCTGTGTGGTGTATTAGGCTGCCCACTTGAAAGGCTTCCATGGGTGCTCTACCCCCAGACACGTGATCCATGTGAAATCCCTTTCCTGCTCCTCTATAAACCACCACACAAACCTTGCTCTAGAGGAAGGCTGAGACAGACAGACAGCACCTACCAGCAGAGAGCAGGACAACGGCTGCACCAGGTGTGCTGGCTGGACACCCTATCTCCCTGTGGTGCTCTGTGACGGGTCTCCCTCCTACGGGGAGGGTTGGAAGACTTGGGATGTGTCCGTGGTTCTTTCGGTGTTTCAGTAACAAACCATCCTGAGTGTGTCCCCTCATCAATTCTTCCCTGACTAAAGTGGAGAACAGAATTCAGCCAGTCAAAAAGGGAAGTTGGTTTATTCAAAAATGTAATCGTTATGGAACTTGGAAGTACACATGGTCATGAGGATTCTCAATGCTGATCAATATCTAAAGGATGGGGCCAGACTCTGGTCAGTGGTGCCCAGTCACAGGACAAGGGGCACCAAGGGGCACCAACTGGAACCCAGGAGGTTCCCCCTGAGCAGGAGGAGCAAGTTCTTTGGTGTGAGGGTGTGGGAGCCTGGTCCAGGCTGCCCAGAGAGGCTGTGGAGTCTCCTGCTCTGGAGAGATTCCCAACCTGCCTGGACCCTGCGCTG
>JANHFX010016737.1:394-21273 GCA_027560015.1 Chloroceryle amazona | reverse complement strand
TCTCCCTCTCCCTCTCCCTCTCCCTCTCCCTCTCCCTCTCCCTCCTATCCCTGATGCAGTTTTGGGTTCACAATGTGGTTTGACAAGACACCAGCCCAGCTCACTGCCTAGTGGCTCCCCCCTGGGGGGTGGGGGTGCAATCTTCACCATTGACAGAGATCCATGAATAAAAGGAAAAGAAAAAAAAAAATCAGATGGCCTTTCTTGGCAGAGTGAGGCATTAACCTTGGTATATCTGGGAGGAGTTTTTTGGTTTGGTTTTTTTACGTTCTGCAGTCTAATGCCATTCCCGCGGTTTAACTTTCAGTGTGATACCCTTTTCCCTGTTCTGTCCTACAGCCCTGTGTGATGGAGCTGAGCCCAGCAGCTCTGTTCCCATCTTTCTGGTAGGTAGGCACCTACTGTTCAGTGGTCTTTGTTGTATATGCTTGGTCCAAGAAACCATTGTGCACGTTTCAAGCTAAGCTGAATTGAGGATTTGAACACTCCTTACTAGATGCTGCTGATGAAATTGCTCTCAAAATCATTGCTTTAAGGGTGTACTTGAGTCTTGCATCCACATTTTGGGAAACTGTGGATCTGCATGTCTACAGGGCAGCTGAATACTTATCACAAAGGGAGCAAACCAAACTGTGTCTTTGAACACCTGTTACCTGTGCAGAATCCAGACCTCCCTCTGCAGCTCACAGACTTCTCCACTGGCCTATTTTCAAGTAGCTATAATTTTTAAAGTATATTTTGTTTCATATTGCAAATTTTATTTTCATTCTCAGTCCAAAGGTGGACATTTTGGAAGAAATATGAGCAAACTCCCCTGTTCATCCAGTTTTGAGTTATGAGAGTGTGAAATTAATGCATTTGATCTGATTTCAAATGATTATCCAGCAGTGGGGTTTCTGTTGCTGTGGACAAATAACTCAAAGCCAGCTTCACTTCAAGATTCAAAAAGTAGTTTGCAGTGTTAGAAAAGGGATTCCTGCTTTGATAAGGTTGGAAAATTTGATTTTGAATTGAATGTGAATATTTGAAGGTGGTGTATGTTAGCATAGTGCATTTTTTTTTTTTTTGTTTGGTATTGTATATTCACTGTGCATGATATTTCTTGAAGTATTTGAATGAAAGATGGTCTAGAAATGCAGTATTTTAAATGCTTAAATGTGAGTGAAATAATAACAATGAAAATAGAAATGGCAGACCTGTCAGATTATCCAGTCTGCTACCTGTTCTATCATTCCCATAGCAAGTTCTCTCCTGATTTAAGTAATAAAAATGTCCCTACTCAAGCCTGCAAGCATCTTAATATAAAATGAATATTAAAATCTAACCACAGTGCCCTTGAAATGATCAATCAGACTGAATGCTGCCAGCTGTCTTCCTACAAAGAAAGCATTTTTCCTCTCCTGTGGAGAGATTTCTAAGCTTGCTATATCACACTGAACAGGTCTTCACACCTGTCTTAATTGTGTAAAGATTATAAGGTGATTAGAGCTCCCCTCTGCAGTAACGCACCATGAAAAATAGTTGAAAAACAGATTTTGTGAATTTAGGATTGGTCTTTGTGAAGGATCTGGTGAGACCATAGGTAATTGGATGAAGAGCCTGCCAACTGATCATGTGGCCAGGGTGGAAGAGAGATGAGACACTGGACTGAAAACCTGTGAATCTCTCTGGTTTGACAGTAATTAAAAATGCACAAATGCTGACTCGACACTGAATTTTTTTTTTTCTGAATTTTGAAGCTGTACTAAAACGAGATGGAAATGAGTTTTCAGTGTCTTGCCCAGTGTTCTTCCCTGTATTATTAGTGTCACAAATGAAATAATTTTTCAGCAAGATGGCTACCTCCAGTAGCACTGTCAGCATCTTACATTTTTTTGTGACAGGATGTAGTATCTTTTATCCACAATTCCAAAGCACTTTACAAAGTAGAAAAGGATGGCTTAATTCACCGCTAAAATTCAGCCATCTCTGGGGTGAAATAAAGCAACTATTTAGTAGCACATAGTATGAAGCGGAGACAAATACTGCACCTCACTGGAGCTGCACAAGGAATTTCAGCTGGCAGAATGGAATTGCTAGAGGTGGATTTTTGTGAAGACATTGGTGCTGTTTAATAAGCACGAGAGATTAGTGGCAGTGCCACAGCTGCTTCTCATGTGCCTGTGTGAAACAGGCAGCCAGCAGTTCCAGAAGTGGTTTCAGGAAGAAGGTTGGCAGCTTTTCCAGCATGCAGACTTCACCAGCAGATGATATCTGCTTTCAGAGATCTCCTTCATCACAAGACCATGACATGTTTTAGGCAGATGTACCTAGGTTCTACACTGATTATCTGTTTGTTTCTTCTGGAAACTCAGCCCTTGGCAGAGGGAGATGTCCAACAAGGCTGCTGTGTACCTGCTGCTGGGTGTAGACAAGTGATAACCAGAACTGGCTGGTGAGAAAAAGGGTCAACTGTAATGAAGCGCTGTGAGGATGCAGCCGCACAGGTAATAGATGCCATAAATAAAAGATGTTCCCCCAAATGGATGCTTTTCATCGCTTTCTTCCCCTTTAAAATAGGATGTCACTGGCAGATTAAGCCCTGTGAGTGACTCGAGGTACCTCAAGCACAGACTGCTGCAAGAAATGCTTTCCACTCTCTTCTCAAAGATGCTGATGCTGCCCTTCTGCATTTGAGTGGTGATATGTGGCGTGGTGAGAGCTTAGAAGAGCTGGTACTTAAACCACGAGAAAATGCTCTCTGGCACCACCAAGGGACTGTGAAGACTTAGAGGTGCAAAGTACAGATGCTTACAGCCTCTGAATAAATTTGAACATCTAGCAACTACTCTTCAGTATGCCTGGTATGTGTCAAAAAGCTGAACTGGTAAGGAGTGTGGTATGCTTAGGTTTCCAGAATTTGACTTGCCCAAATCCAAGAGTTGCAGCAGGACCAATTTTGGAGGGTTCTGTATGTTCTGCTGCTCTTGTCTCAGTTTCCTTTTCCTTCTCTTTCCTTGCAGTAGTTGAGATACTGTCAGAGTTCTACTTGCAGATCTATGTTGATTTTAATGTAGCTGTGAGAAGTAGGAGGTCTTTCTTTTTGCCAGTGTGAGACTACTGGTCAGATGAAGCAGGTACCTTGGAGGTGGCACCAAGTCACGGTTTCTCTGGTGTATGTGGAAAGATACTAGTTCTGTAAAAGGCCCTAGTTTGACTGGCTAGAGTGGGAAGTTTACTTAATTTACTGATTTGTATTTTTTCCTCCAAACATTTTTTTTATGGAAAGCTCAAGTTTTAATTGATGAAGGTGCAAGCTTAGCAGTGTTATGAAATTGATTTGGGGTAGTTTATTATAGTTCCAGGAAAATGCTTAACAAGAAAGTTTGTCACAGTGAGGGAGCCGCATGAGAAGAGCATGGCACTCCCAACAGTGGGTGGCACTGGAAGTACCATGTAAGCCAGCACAGAGGGTATGTAGTCATTCAGGGGTACAGTTATCCACAGGGTAGCGGAGAACTGCTCAGGTAAGATGCATCCACCACCTTCCACTGGGGATCAGGCTGGTTTGCACTGTTGCTGCCTGCGTTCCTTTTTGCCACCCACTTCTGGATCCTCACAAAACCTGGAGAAGGGATCCTGCCTCTTGCCACTCATCTGTGGTTGCTCTGAATCCTTTGTCACAGCCATCAGTGGGCAGTGTGGAAGCAGGTCCCCAGAGAAGAACACTGACAGAAAGACAGCAATGGAGCATTTGGATGTGGTACAGAAGGAGGAGCACTTGGGAAAATAAAAAACATCACTGGGATTGGTTTTACAGCACATGCTGTGAAGGGCACGGAGGCTACTGCCGAGCTTGGCACACAGACAGTTCCCCAAGTGGGAGGGCTGTGGGTGGCATTGACCTTTATTCCTCTATGTGGTTTGTACCTTACTTTTTCAGTTGCCACAGGTCAGAACAGCAGCACTGAAAGCCAGAGAGCTGCATGGATGCTGTGACCTTGGCTGTGGCCATTCTGCTTGTAGCCGGGCAAGGGGACTTCTACACTAGCAAATTCCTGCAGCCTTCTACTGTTGCCTCAGAAGTCAAGGGAAAGCAGCCGTATAAATTTGTCACATTTGTGACAGAGGTTCATGCTGGAATGCTTTTTAAGACTCAGAAGAGAGAGCTGTGTGGTGGCATCTAGGGGTCTCATTTGGAGATGGCTGAGCAAGAAAGGGCCCTCAGTCCACTCCCCTCACCATTATAGAAGCAAGGTGATGTGTGGCTGGTCAAGGAGACACACACTGTTGTGCTTGTGGCTGTTTACTTAATTGTTACACCTCCAGGAGGGTGCTGCAGAAGACCATGAGCTCTCAGCAGTCAGGGTGTTGAGGGTGCTCTCAGTGAGGCACTGTGATGAGGTGCCAAGGATCCAGTCTGGTACCACCAGGAAGCTGTAGAACGAGTTCTGTGGTGGCACATGCTGGTGCGATTCTGAAAGATGACGATAAACTGAAGGAGGTCTGATTTACAGGAATGACCCTCTGGCAACAGCTCACATCTTTACTGATGCAGAACTATGCTAAAAAGCTTGGTTTTGTAGTCAAGTCCTTATGTCTCTTGGTTTTGCAAAGTCTGCCGTGTATTTCATCACTGAAGATACTGATTCTTTTAAAGTTCCTTCTCAAGGCTAGGAATCCTTTAGTCCTTTTGTCTTGTTAGCAGGAATGGGAGTGGTGGGCTTGCTCTGGTCAGTGGGTGCAAGAGCAAATTTAGAATATTTCTTTGGTAGTCCATCTAACCAAGGATGTAAATGGTGGGTAATCAAGTAGAGGAACAGATGATTGAACGAGTACTTAGATATTTGAACCAACAGGTTTTTTGCTTCCTCCTTAACCCACTGATCCTAATGGGCTTCCCACTGTTTGCCTGAGAGAGTGCTGTGAGGGGGGTTGGGAGTGGGACTCTTGTGAGCTTGCCGGCTCAACAGTAGTCTTTGCTAATTGACACGTTCTCCTTTTTAAACATAAATTTTGGGCAGGCTTGCAGGAGTACATTGTGGAAGGAGAGAATAGGAGTGTTGCAGGGGAGGCAATAACCCATAGGAAAAGCACTAAGATTGCACTGACGTATCCATCCCTCCGTGCTCATGGTGATTTCCAACAGCTGGGGATAAAACCAGTGCTCTTGTTACCAGTCATGTTCCCTCTGTGTCTCTGTGTCCCTCCCCAGCTTCCACCCTTCATCTTTCTCATCCTTCTCTCAATAGGCAATTCTTTTCTATAGAAATATTAAATTTTGTGTTAAAACAGAACCAACCCATTTTCACCACCCCCTTTCTTTCCTCTTTCATCTTTTCTTCTCATGGAAGTCTTTGAAGTAGCACAAGTTCCTGAGAAAGGCATTTTTTTTCCTCCCTTAGTGCTTTGGCTCTCTGTCCCTTCTTCATTATACCCTCTCTTTGTTATTTTGTTCTGCCTCCCTCATCTCTCTGTTTTCTCCCCATCTCTCAAACCTTCTACAAGGCTCTTTCTTCATTAATATGTTAATTTCTAGCCCAGGAATGCTTCTTGCGGCTCACTGTTCACCAGGGAGTGACAGAGGAGAGAGCCAGGAGAGAGGGAGGAAGGGAGAGAGGGAATAAGAAAGAGAGGAGGTCAGTTACTTACGACAGGACTGGACAAGGGATGTCAGTGAAGGAGTTGTCTTGCACTGACTGGTGTCATGATGCCAGGGAGAAGAGGATTATCCATGTTTTGAACTGAATTGATCTTTTTCTGTCGTTCTGATATTTTCAACTTCTGAAACATATTCTTAGTAAAAAAAAAAAGTTCAAAATTAAAAAAGCTACTCCCCACTTTATATTTTTTTGTAATAAGTATTTCTTTTTTGGCAGTTTCCAAAATATTTTTCCCTCTGCATAGAATTTTTTTAACCATCAGCCCCTACTCCCACCCTAATATGATGCCACAATGCAAACGTGTTGCCTGTATTGTCTTTACACAAGGCTTTGGGCACATTTTTCAGGATGAACAAAACTATATCAGAAGTTCTTTGAAGGGGCTTTTTCCCCAGCAGAAGTTTCCAGAGTTTTTTTCTTTTTCAGGTGAGAAGTAATGAATGATTCGGCTTCTGTTCAGGTAAAGAGATATGGATAAAGACTATAAGGCCACAGAAGCTATACAGCAGTGAAAATGTTAGGGAATCTGGGGCTAGAAGGAGCATGAGAATGGCAATTAGAGATAGCTGTGATGAGTCAAGGATTTTCTTTCTACCTTCTGCCAGGATGGTTACTGAGTGGAAGGTTGCAAAGGAGCAAGTGATAGAGGCAGGCATGTCTGCAACATGGACCACGTCTGGGAAGGATGCAGAAAGCCAGCACTACTGCAATTCTACCCTGAAATTAGAAAACCTCTAACTATTGTATTGCTGCTTTGTATCTAATGTAGCAAGACCTCTGTCTGTGCTTGGAGTTGTACAGCCATGATTGCCCAAGCAAGTAATTAACAGTGCAGCAATGAAAATCAGCATAGGGTAACTGGCTGGGTGGGTGGTTGGTTGGAGGTGAGAAAGCAGGTCTGAGGAAGGGCACGTAGTAAAGGAGGAAGATGTGAAAAACCCATATGAGCTGGAAGCAAAATAACTGTGGAGGAAAACTCTGGGGGACTGCTGCAATGTTCTGTAAAGTCCAAGGCCCCTGAGCCAAGAGCCTTTCATATATTATGTACACACAACTGTGTCAGATGAATATTATTTAGGTTGCAAAGGCAAGCACTTCAAACTGAAGAAAATGCCAGAATTAAGACTGCAATCTTAATTTGGCACTTTTATGCCTATGCATTATAGAGCAGTGGTTTCAAGACTGCCTATTATCTTTCAAGACAGGACCTCCGCCTGCTTCTCTATGCAGGATGGGTGACATTTCCTGACTGAGGAGTGATTCAGTATTTTGTTTTCTTCACTTTGTTTAATGTGTAACCTTAAGCTTTGGATATTGTGCCTGCTTTCACAGGCTCCTGAGAAGGGTCAATTCTTCATTGCAAGGTGTTATCTGTGGCACACATTAGGTCAGTATCTCAGCACATCATGAAGTTCATGGATCTTCACCCTACTCCTGTGAGATGAGAGGACACAAGCTGCTTTATGTAAATAAAAACATTATATAGGCACAGAATTGAGGTGCGGCAAGATTAAGGTCAAAAATGTCTGTCAATTTTTCATGGCCCATCTAAGACACTTAGAATCTCGATATTCAAAGTACTGATCAGTACAGAATGCTTTCTGTGTTCAAGGCAAATTTCTCTTTGACAGGAGAAAAACAGAACAGTCTCCACACTGTTTCTCTTTCTTAATTTTAATTTTAATTATTTCTTTCAATACATTTTAGATGAAACTTTTAATTTCTTATTCAAATTAGTTTATAATTTCAATATGTATCTTCCTTTTATTTGAAAAAATATTTTTGAAAATGTTCAGATTCAAAAGATGCTGGGCTGAACTATATATGTTTTGTTTCAACAAAGTCAAAACTTTATACTTACTGATTTGCCAAAACTGGGCTCTTAGCATAGCATTTATTTTTGTTTGGAATTGCCACCAGATCAACAAAAGAGCCAGTGAGTTTGTCAAGCTTTTGTCAGGCATCCAGAAAATGAGGCACACAGATTTGGTGACTGCTTGTAAAGAATCTGATTTAAGAGATTTTAACTGATTTCCTCTCCCTGGTATCCAGTGACAGGATACTTGGGAAAGGTTCAAAGCTACACCATGGGAGGTTTAGACTGGACATTAGGAAACATGTCTTCATCAATAGGGTGTTCAAACACTGAAATAGGGTTCCTAGAAAGGTGGTCAATGCCCCATTCTTATTGGTATATGAGGCATTTGGACAATGCCTTTAATAACATGTTTTAGCTTTTGGTCAGCCCTGAAGTGGTTAAGCAGTCAGACTAGATGATCATGGTAGGTCCCTTCTAACTGAAATTATTCTATTCTGTTGGCATCACCCTGTCCCTTGTACACAGGGACAAATCCAGCCTTGCAGTACAGCTTTCAGTTGGCTGAGACATATGATTGCCTTGTTTATGCCAGCCATTCTCTACCCCTCCCTTGGTTACTGCCCACTTTCCAAACAGCTAAGTTTGAGTCTCAGTTCAATCCATCTGGTGCATTGAGTGAGACAGTAGTCCTGCAAGGAAAATTGTCATTGATTATGTTATTCAGGACTGATTCGTAGTGGTTATGCAAAATGGGCTGCATTCAGGTTGCTTGAACAAGTGTAATGCTGACATTTCCCCGTTTTGCAGGGCTTAACTTTGTGTAATGCCAAAGTGCATAGTTTAGCGGTCATGAACTTTTCAGCTTTTCTCTCCCACAACTGACCTCTTTTGTTTTGTCTCCTCAGCTGGCCTTGTTTCTTCTGCCCTTCTGGTTCCTTTTCCCAGCCCTATTCCTACCTATCAAAGCTAGGATCTCATCTAAGCTCCAGACCCTAGATATAGAAAAATACGGTTTCCACTTCTGGACTCTATGCCCCATGTTTTCATCCTATACCATGTATCTCACATTCTGGCTCCTTGTCCCATCTCTCTTCCCCTCCCCTCAGCCCCAGCAAGTCCCAGTCTCTATGCCCAAATGGTCCAGGTATCACACCTCCCAGTTTTCATCTCTGACGTAGGATTTCAACCCCATGCTTCTCACAGCGTCCCAAATCAATGTATCCTGATCACCTTCCTGACTCTTTCCTACTGATTTTGAATTAGCCAGCCTCCTTTTCCAGCGATCCCTGTGTGCAGCCAGCAGGCAGCATCAGGGGAGATGCAAAACTAAGAAGTGCAGTCCTCCTTCTTTTGCTTCCCCAGACCAGATGTGCACCTTGCTTGACCTCATGTGTAGAGAAAGTCACTTAGACTACAGAAGCCCTAGGGAGCAGAGGATTTTAGAAAGGTGGTGGGTTGTTTTTTTTAAAGCTCTATTAAGTCTCTGTTGAACAAGTGTTAATTGTGACCTGTCAAGTTTTTCACAAGTATGGCAAAAATCATCATGCATCATGAAAGGAACCTTGTCTTTCCCCTCTCATCAAAATTCAAGTCCCTTGAAAGTAGAGAACTTGCTGGAGATTTTTAAAAAGGTCACTTTTAATTTTTTTTTTCCCTCTTAACATTGGTAAAATAGTTTATTTGGTCTAACCTGTTTTTGGAAATGAACAGACCATTTCTGCTCCCATTTTTCTCAACTGTCAAACCTGGCATAAGCCAGGAAAACATCAATCTGAAAGATAAAATCTGTTGTAGCTAGAGGAATCTGTAAGGAAGGCGTTATGGTAGGAAGCGTCTGAAGAGATAGTGGTACCAGCCCTGGCAATGCAGATCCCACCTCTGTCTGTGGGCTTCCTGGAGCACTTTTAGGAGGTCAAGGAAGGTCTGCTCACTGTCTGAACGTGTCCTTGTGGGGGCTTAAACCTGGGGCTCAGTCAGCAAGCAGATAAATGATTTGGTTTATTTCATTTTGAATTAAAAAAAGTGCCTACCCCAGGCTTTCATCACCTTTAATACTCATTTAAAAATAAATGTCACACAAAGAAAGAAAATCAGTGCCAGTCCCCAGTGTGGAACTAAAACCAACCAGCCGAGCAGTTGAAACAAACAAGCAAAAAAGTGGAAAAAATCCAGTCCTCCACAAGCTGTCTTTCTCTTCCTCCCCCTTCTCTCTTTTCCTCCTTGCTTCAACCAGGGGTGTTCAGCTACTGGGCTGCATTTTGCAGTCCTGCCTTCACCAGAGCATGTTAACCCGTGCAGCTCATGAAACATCCCCAAACATGGGAAGCCTTGATGAGAAGAAAACAAGGCCAGACTTAATGTTTTTTCTCACTTTTTGTACAAAGTTTCTAGGAGCCCAGTGGCCCAGTGAGGTTACAGGCTTCAGCTGAGATCTCAGGCTGTGTGCTACAGAGTGTGTCAGGGTGGAAGAGGGGACAAGTTTGAGGTCATGCTGAGAGAGGTCTGGCAATCTGTTTCAGCAGCCAAGCATCTTCTGACACTTGATGCATCCTCTCTTAGCTTCTCCTTGGAGAAAACCCAGTGAAAGCACCCCTTCTGTGGACTCCAGGACAGGCATTCACTGCTCTGGGAGTGGATTTCAAAACGGGTGGCACAGCCTTGAACCTCATCAGTAATGTGAACTAAATATTCATGCCCACTAATGGCAATGTGGTGGTGGGACTTGTTAGATGAACAATGTATGAGACTGGTTCAGAGCTGGTATTACCTCTTACCAGAGCCAGTCCCCTTTTCAGTTCCCATGAGTTGTCCACAGCAAAAGGGGCAGGGACTTGAGAAAGGGTTGAGGGGCCTGCTGAATTATAAACTGCCTTCTCCTAGCAGGTAAGTGATCCTTCCTGGCTGGCATTCATCAGACAGAAGAGAGAACTTCCCTGCCTGCTGCCCACTTTATACCTTTCCCAGGCATAAATAAATATCTCCAGGGCTATTATAATGCCTCCTCACATGAGCCTGAAATGTACTGAGTAACGATTGAAGAGAAGGAGGAAATAGGAAAAAACATCAGCATCTCAAATGATGTGCAGGAGGGCTGGTGCCTGTGGCACTGAGTGTATTCAATTTCAGCATGCTGTATTTACTTCTATTTCCCCTCTCTGAAAAGGCAACCTTCAGGCACTTCGCTAAATGGATTGAAAGGTTTGTCTGGTTTTAATGATGCTTCTAAAAGAGGCTGTGTGTTATTCCTCCACTCAAATACTTCTGAGATATTTTGCAATGCCTCTTGGTAAATCAGAACATTATGAATACCTTGGCATTTAGTGGGTAGGCAATGTTCTGTTCTGGGGCTACTTTAGAAGGAGTGACTGGGGTTAATAAGTTAATGTTTTCTAGGAGAGGGTATCCTGGTCTGTGAGAGTATGAGAACAATCAGCAGATTAATTAAGATGTGTGTAATGGAGTGGTATGAACATTTAACTATAGCAATCAGATGAATTAGAAGCACAGTTTCTGTCTCAGGTTGGATCCTTTAGGGACAGAATCTATTCACCCCAGGAAGTACAATTCCCTGTGCACTTTTACAGCAAACCTGTCTTAGTGGATACAGGCTCAGCCTCTATCCTTAATTATTGTGCTATAAATCTGTAATACCAGAGTATCCAAAATGAGGAAGACTAACATGTGTCACAGAAGAACTGAGCAGCAGAGGAAAACTAAATGGAGTCATGGCAGTTTACCTGCATAGGTGAGATAAAATCTGCCTCTGGCTTTAGCAGTGGAACTGCTTTAGAGAGGAGTTCAGTAAGCTGGCATGAATAAAAATATGTAGTTCTGGTTCCTCAGCAAGACAGTCATGAACAAGCATCCAGGGAAAAAACGTTGGAGCAGATTTTTCTTCTTTCTTTTTTTCTCACATTCTTGAGTAGCCTGGGCTATGTACCTGTAGAAAAGAACTTGGGGGAGAAAAGACTGATTTGCCCCCACTATTTTGCATTATTTATGCATACAAAATGCCTGCATTAGGGAAGAAATCCTATCTGGTATTTCTGTGACCTCAAGGACCAACCACTGTAGGGGTGGCACACATATTTCATTTCACAGTTACATCTATACTTAGCCAGGATGGGGCTGGAGCTGTTCCAAACTTTGAGGGTACTCTGCATGGATACCACAGATTCAGACTTCAGAAAAGATCTAAGATATAAAGATTTATGATATAAAATTACTTCAGAAGAAGGGATTTAGATAAATTCTTCTATATAAGTATACATGACAGCTTCAAATATAGGAGGCCTTCCCAAAGAGACCTTGGTCGACATCCTTATCTGAACAGTTAGGCATTTAGGACTTAAGGCCCCTGTGTTTTAACTAGTGGGTTTAACTAGTGGTGTCTTCTGAGGGGAATGGAAGAACTTGGTGACTAAGTTGAGGAAGGCAGTGGAGAGAGCAGAGGACATGTGCATCCAAAGACCCGTGAATAATGATGCAGGAGAATGGATGTGAATTGTAAAAGGCTCTTTCTCCATGGGAGCATCACCTTCCCTTGAGCTCCACAGAGTGTCTGATGACACTTTCTGTCTCACACCTTGTAGAACTTGAGCCTAGTATGTGAGCATTAGCTTACAGAAATGATGGGCCAGCAGATGAGCCCAAATATGTGGTACACCATATAGCACCATGTAGACATAGAAAAATAGCCAGGACTGGAATCCTGAGTGGGACCACTGGCTGATTTTCACTAAAGTGAAAGACAATGTTGCAGACAGCAGCAGCTATTTCATTTATTTCTAAGAGATATCATGTTAAAGAGCTTGTTAATGCCCTCCTACCTTCTTCCTATCCCTTAGGCAGCCAGCATGAGCAGCAAGTGTAAATATGTAAGGATATGCAGAGGGCGATATTTAATTCCAGCTCAGGGCATGTTCTGTGATGCAATGTATGAGCAGTAAGAGGGAAGGCCAGGATGCAAATCTGCAGTGCTCCTTCCTAGATCTGGAGATAATTGTTAAAGGCAGACAGAGTTGGGGTGTGGATAGAGCTGAGTGGGACTATGTGAGTGGGAGAAGAAACATGCCTGACCGACTCTAGTGGGGGGTGTTGGTGGTGCCTATTTTGGCAGCAGGTGGGTGAGCATGTGGGCTGCAGCGACTGTGGTGAACATGCATGACTGAATTGTTTTGTTTTTTTTATGCATGTGGCTGATTCAGGTTCGGGGAGGAAGGTGGTCAGTGGAGCAGATTCCTTCTGTCCTTCTGATCATGGTGTGAAGAAAATACTGAGACTAGTATCTTGATTGGGCTATGAATCTAGAAGGACACCCAGTGAGCAATAGCTCAGCATTGAATCTGCCTTTTCAGCTCTCTGGGACACTACAGCATCCTATTTCTCTCCAGGGCTTTGTGGACCAGTTTCCAAATATTGTAAATTGCTGCAGGGCAACAAATCCATTTACATTTGGGTAATAGAAAATACAAATTTTGCACTATCTTTCTCATCTGTCCATCTGTCTTACTTTGCCACCCTTACTACTTTATCGTTGTTAGCTCTCCCTGGCTGTCACTTGGAACTAAATGGACTTTCTTGTTTCCCCATTGATTCTCCCTTTCAAATGTGGTTAACAGTGATCCCGGGTTCTGGGCCATGTACCACCGTGCAAAGGGGCTACACCATGCCACGGGGAGAGGGGAAGGCAGAACAGCACCAATTTATGATGAGAAGCATCTGGAAAACATGGTATAAACAAGGCTGAAAGCGGTGGGGATAGCTCTGTGCATGTATGCTGGAGCCAAAGGACTGGCAGTGACCAGGCCCAGAGCTACACAGGGTGGAAGCTGGCAGTTAGCAGCTGTCCTGACCTAGAGCGGGTTCTCCTTTTGGCCCTTGCTGAGGGTGAGACTGCTGTGCTGGACCATGGGAGTAGAAGCTACCCCACCCTCAGTTTCCTGAATCACAGAGGTTGTTGTAGTGAGAGAGCCTCTAGCACTGAGAGTGGGGAAGCCAGGAGGTGAGAGGGGGACTAACGAATTGAGGAAGATACAGGGAAGATCTTTGTGGGTGTTCCCACCTTGCTTGTGCTTCCCACGGAGACTGTGGCTCCTCCTCAGTCTGCAGTGAATGTCTGTGTGCCTGCCTGGGAGCTGGAGGTGGCTGGCATCAGGAAAATTTCCCCCAGACCTGGAGCTGGTGATGATTTCTGGGCTAGGACCAGTCCTACCCTGAGTTAAGTACTCCTCCCTGCAGAGCTCTTCTCTTTAGTCTGTGGTTTGGGTATCTGCTTCTCTTTCCAGTTGTGGGAGACTGAGACTGATGGGGTGTGTGGTTCATGTTTCTGGTTTGTGTGTGTGAAGGAAACACCCCAGACAATTAGCTTCCAAGCATCAAGAGGCTCTAGGGCAGAAGAAGCAGCTGATATTAACCTTGCACATTCTTTAGCTGTTGGTATTCTTTTAGTGAATGAATATCACATGTCCTCCCTTTGCTCATCATCCCCCCTCCCTCCCCCCATCCCTCTGCTCTGGGCTTTACATCAGCCTCCTTAATAAGAAGCACTCTGTTCTTAGTCCCAAGCGAGTGCCGAGCCCTTTGCTGCAGGGCTTGCTGTTGCCTGAAGCTCTTGTCTGAAATAGCAAGCTGGCCCTTCAGGCATACTGCACACCCCTGAAGAGCCAGTCAGAGCTGGGGTACCCTGCTTTGTGCATGGGGGCTCACAGCCCTCTCCCACCTCACCCCACCCTAGCTCCTTTTATTCAACATCGTTTTCACAATGACTGGGAGGCAGAAGTAAAAAGCACACTCTTCAGGTTTGTGGTTTATAGAAAATTCCTTCACGTAGCCAGCTGCTGCACTGATGACTCTAGAAGAACCCCACAAAAATTTATGGGTAAGAGGACTCTGTTATTAAAGAGAATTGTCAAGGATACACCTCTGCCAAGCCTAGTCCATGAGTGCAACGGATGCAGTGGGAAATTGTCTCCCTGTCAAGTGCCACTGACCAGAACATGCACCAAGAGATGGATAATTTCTTTTACCTATTTCCCCCCTACCCCATAATGATGCCTTTTGCAGGGTACATTCAAGGCATTGTTTCTCTCACACATATTTCCCAGTCCTTCAGTTGCCTCCAGGTTTATATTTGAGTTACTTTGCTTACATTTCCATCTTAGTATTAATTTCTTGAGACTTCATTGCTTGACCCTTCCATTCCTTCTTCAATATTCTAAGAACAAATAGTATTTCCCAGGGATAAGATACAGCAAATGTAAAATGTGTGAAAGGTAAAAGGAGAAGACTTAACAATACAGTGTCTAATTAAAGTATGGAAATAGCAGCATTAAGGGAATATTACGGCTAATAGCTTAAAAAAGATACGAGAATAGATTAGCTAGTTTTCTGAATAGGACTAGCTGCAGCTGTTACACAGGGACTGGCTGGAGTAATAATGATGTATACATCAATTCTGAAGAGGAAGGAAGTTCATTTGGGCAGTGATGGGAAGAAGTTTCAGATGCTGTCTTAGCTCTGTTCCAGGGTGGGAATCTTCTGTCACCATTGTCACGGGTAATGATGAAACTGATGCACGGGGCAGTGCTGCGAGGTGGAGACTTAGCCTGGTCATATGTGTACTGCTCACTCTGGGACTTTTATCCCTCTTTGTTTTCTACTGTGTGTCCCAGTGCAAGCAAGGGAACTGCAGCCCCCTCTCCAATGTCATCATCAACTTTCTTTCACCCTTATAGCTGTGCACCTGAGCTGTTTCTGGCATGGATCCCTCTGCCTACACCTAGGGTAGCTCCTGACCAAAGTGGTGGGAGAGCTGATACTGTGGTCAGGGACCCCAATGGGCAGCTGGCACCTACTGAGGTTCTATGGGAAGGAGACTCCGAAAGCAATTGTAGCTACTTAGCTCAACTGTCCATGTACATTGGCTCTTAATTGCTGGGCTAGGAAATTCAGAAAAAAAAAATCTTGCTTGCAAGGTTTTTACTGTTTCTCACTACTGCTAAAACAGATCCAGATGTCCTTGCCACAATGCTCCACCACTCTACCCATCCCTTTCTACAGTCACAGTTTTTGCTTCACTCTTTCCTTTCATGGTCCGGTCTCCTTCCTACTCTTTACCCATCATACCTGACTGCAGGGTGATTTAGTGGTTTGGTTTGGTTGGTTTCTTTTTTTCAAATGCTATTTGTTAGAGTAACCATAAAGAACTATTGCTTCAGTTCATGCTTGTTTGAAGATGGGTGTTGTGGTTTAAGGGTTAACAGATTGAGTAGGAGGGACGGGTGATAACCCTAGGACCCTCAGGGCTCAGAGGGCTGCTGTTATTCCCTCCCCTTCCCTGTCACACTCCATAAAACGAAGAGACAGGAATTCCGAGGGGTGGGGGCTCTTCCTTCCCCGGCTCTGCTCGGTGGGACTGCATCTCAGCAGGGCTAACCCAATCCTGACTCCACCTGCGCTGCACAATCCATTGCCATCCGAGAGCGGGTTTTGTATAGAGTTAAATATCCTTCTTCCCTTAACAGTCCTTTTTTTTTGTTTGTTTTTCTTCTCTTAATCCATTAAATTTGTTACAGTCTTAACTTCCAGTCTTGCATAAGGCATTTTTTCCTTTTCCTTACTCTCCTTTTTACTTTCCCGTGGGAGGGAGGGGGTTAATCCCACTCTGTGTCACATGGGCTTGCCCTCAGCCTTAAATGGAGACAGTGGGGCTAAAAAACTCTGTATGTGTGTGTTCTACAGGTGTGTAAGAATGGATGACTGTGACATGAAACAATAGGTGACAAGTAAGTTAATGACCACAGTTTGATGTTTGGTTATTTCATTGGAAAATGGTTATAAAAAAATTAACTAAACTGACCCTCCTTTGAGTGGAGGGCTGTATCAGCTCACCTCCAGATGCCCCTTATAACCTGAATTTCTCTATAACTCTTAAAAATCTTGTTTGCTGTAGTGGTATTTTGATCCTGAGGTGTGTTTGTATTTGTTTGTCTCACAGTGCGTGGCATGGTAGGACTGTATCTGGAAACTTGTTGTCTAGGGACAGAAATCCAATCAAGTGTTTTTCCTTTCAAGGCCTAAACAAATCTTACTTTGCAGGAGAGCACAAAATCACAATTTGACGAGCTCATCTGTAGAAGTGTTTTGCCAGTCAAGGGCTGCAATGTCAAATGGAGTCAAAGTCTTTATGTTTTTGGAGTGAGTGTTTGCTAAATGAGCACTTGCAGCTGGAAGTGTAACTGCAGGGCTGAAACTGGACCCATATGTGAATTTTTCATCATACTTCCCTCTTTCCCTGTCAAAATGCTTCCTTTTGAGAATCTCTGTGGGCTACACTCAAGTCTTCTTAGTCTCTGCACTGCCCATCATAGCACCTCAGCTCCTTCCTAGAAACCCAGCTATTCTTACATGGCTTTTCCCATGTCAGAATAAAATTAACTGGAGAGGAGGGTGTCATGATGGCAACTTCAATGTTCTTAATCATTTAATATTTTCCTTCCAAGACACTGTGAGAGCCACAACAGCCTTGATTATGGCTTCCTAGAAAGATTCTGAGAAGGATTTTCAAGGATATTGAACATTGTAATTTTTTTAAACATTAAGAAAGCAGGGTCAAGAAACCCTATTTTGAATGACTGGCTACTTGATGTACAATGGCAATTGACCCTCTGGAGGCACTGCAGGCCTAGCTAGCCTCTGATGTCTCTTCTCAGCTACCCTTGTCAGAACTGCTCTGGATGGACTCAGCCTGGGATTGACAGATGACATTTGCAATTTGAGAGGCCAGGGATGCTCAGAACATTATTCCAGGGCCCACGCAACCAAGCTGTGTCCCTGCACAACCTCCACCATGCAAAATTCCTCTTCTTCAGTCATTGATCACTGGTCTTGGTGTCAGCGTCTGTGTATGGGATCCAGAAGACATGAGGTCCCCATCCCAGATCTGAGCCTTCCCCCTGCCCTGCCCAGCAGACCCTAAAGAAAAATGTAGGGTTGCCATCCTGGGTCAAAATCTTTTTTAATACTGCTATCATCTGTGGCTGTTTTATAGCCAGCTGAGGCAGCATATTTTGGAGTGGATCAGCCTCCCCTCTTCCACAGGAGCTATTGGAAGAGCTGACTGCAAACAGATTTTCACTGCCCCAATGTGGACTGATGTCAAACAGTGCCCAATGAAAGCTGACAAGCTGACAGACCCTATCTGTCAATGGAGGATGACGAGAGGGGGGAAGAGAATGTCTCTTGAGCATGCCTTCAAGAGACAGAGAGAAATTTCACAGATGGGCCAGCAAAGCTGTTGTAAGTGATACAAGTCCACACTTAATAGCCTATCCACTTCTGTGAAGGCAAACAAAAGTACAGAGGATACAGGGGTAAGAAAAGTTCAAAGCCAGTCACAAGTTAGACCAGATTTGAGGAGCAGGGTCCTGTTTGGTCAAGTCTCTGACCAGTAAATAACCAGGGGTGGGCTGTCTGGGAGCCCCTGCTGAGTTCAGAAGTAGATGGTCTCTGGAAGCAGACTCTGGGCAACAAGAAGTTTTTCTTTGCCCTTTTGACTCATGGATCCTGTGGGTACTTGCAGAGTACTGAAGAATTGTGATGGTGAGGTCAGGAAGAAAATATCACAGAATCATTTAGGTTAGAAAAGACTCTTGGGATCATCATGTCCAACCATTAACCCTACTCTTCAAGTTCTCCCCTAGACCATATCCCCCAACACTACATCTAAGTGATGCTTAAACACATCCAGGGATGGTGACTCAACCACCTCCCTGGGCAGCCTATTCCAATATCTCACCACTCTTTTTGTGAAGAACTTTTTCCTCGTGTCCAGTCTAAACCTACCTTGTTTCAGCTTGAAGCCATTCCCCCTTGTTCTATCACTAATTACCTCCAGGAAGAGACCAGCACCAGCCTCTCTACAATGTCCTTTCAGGTAGTTATAGAGAGTGATGAGGTCTCCCCTCAGCCTCCTCTTCCTCAAACTACGCAGACTCAGCTCCTTCAAACAGTCCTCATATGATCTGTTCTCCAGTCCCTTGACCAGCTTCGTTGCCCTCCTCTGCACCCGCTCCAGCACCTCAATATCTCTCTTGTACTCAGGTGCCCAGAACTGGACACAGTACTCAAGGTGAGGCCTCACCAGTGCTGAGTACAGCGGGACAATCACCTCCCTACTTCTGGTGCTCACACTATTTCTTATAAAATGACAGCATTCGCCTTACTTCAAGCTTTTAAATGGGCCCAGCCTAAATAGAAACATCTCATTTAAAGCTCACTTGTTTGAAGCTGGTCCCAGCTTAACAGGCTTACCAGGATATTGTCAACATAGATCTGGAAATCAGCACTGAATTGGACTTGACTTTTTTGGTTGCTGCCCAAGCAAAGTCCATGTGAAAAAACTAATCCTATGCTAGCTCTTTTCCGCATTGACCAGTTTACTACTTGAGTCCGTAACAGGTTGCTATTATAATTTCCATTTTCTTCCTCCCAAATGCAGACTGGTTTCAGGTCCCGCCACCAGTCCAGGTATGAGACTGGGCCAATACTGACAACTTTCACCCTGATGCTGAGCTCACAAAGGCATCATTATGGTAGCTTTGTATCAGACAAAGCTAGGAAGTTATGGAATTCAGAAGAGTCAGTCAGCTACTCTTCCCTCATCAGGAAAGCTGGGAAAAAATCTACCTCCATCCATGCTCATTCCCTTTATCCCAGGTGGCATGACTAGGGGTGAGAGCAGAAGTGGTTTGGTGACCTGGACTTGGGCTCCAATCTCAGTAATATGTAGAACAGTGCAGATGAATCTCATGGTGGTCCAACAGAGCTCTGGATGGACTGGGGAGCACAGGGGTAAGGATTCTGCATCTGCTGAAGCATTGTCAGTGCAGGCTGGCTGCTTTATTTCATCAGGGCACATGATTTAGAGAAGCAAATGGTCAGAGTGCAGAGCACTTTAGGATCTCCTGCTCTGAAAGATATGTATGAAAACCAAGCTACTAGTGCATTGAAGGTTAAGCTATTTCTTTTGTGCTATACTATCAGTAGTAATCTGAAGAAAAAGCTTAAAAAGTATACAAACCAGGCCCTTCCCATTTGATCCAAGTCCCTTCTGGTGACAAAGTGGAAACTGACATCTTTATAACTGCCTGATTTATAACCTTTCTCTCCCTCTTCCCCCACCTTCACAGCAGCCTGTCTTCGTACTACTGATTCATCATGCAATCAGATGGATGATAACAGATGCTTCAGGAGAAGGGAATCTTCCTCCACGATTTGCTTAGCCAGTTGTGTGGTTGGAGTAGGAGTCAATTCCTTCCTGCCGTCTGCAGCCGTCTGCAGCCTGAAACGACTCATCCATCCCTTACCATCCTAGGGGTACAACTATAAATACTAGCAGAGGTTCACAGAAGTTGCCAGCTCTTTTTAAGCCCTTTCTTCAACATCTGTTTTGGACCACTTGTTAAGGCAGCAAATGGCTTCTGATGAAACAGAGCCTGCAAAGGGGTGTGAATGGCTGATGGTTCATTTCAGTGAGCTGTCTGCCCTCTGAGCGTTGAACAAGAGGGTTAGATGGAAGTATTAGCTCATTTTCACAGTGTACTTCATTCCCATTAGCAGAATCTCCTTTAATTTTTCACTTGGCTGCAACATGGTGGTATCTGTCGTGTCTTAGTGATAGATCAGGACATTTACTGTACCAAGTGGGATAGACACAATGGAAAAGGACATGGCTCTACACAAACATGGACCCAGCAACTTATAGTCAGGCACAGCCCTTCATCTTGCTTCAGTAGCTAAGTTCACAGGGAAGTAACATTTCCATCTCAATTTCAGTGATTAGAAGTGACATCCTCTTTCTACAGCCATCTGGGGTGTGAAAACAAATGCATCTGTGTGGACCAAAGTGATCCAGAAAGGTGGAAAACAAACCAATGTCTATCAGAAAAACTATCCCTCTCTGCCTCTCTCCTTCTCACCCGCTCCAGTTATTTTGTTTGCAGATCCGTGTTTCCTCCCACTCTTCAGTTGGGCCAAATTTGGCTGTCTGATGGAGGCAAGGCCACCGGGAGTGTCATGGCTGGAGGGGATGTGGGAGAGGAGTGGAGCTGGGGTTTGTGGATCAGGTAGCCTCAGGTCTGGCCAGGTGATGGCTCCCACCCCCCATCCCCTCCTGGGCTCCCCTCCAAGCCCATTTCTGGGATCCTGACTGACTTTGGCAGTTGGCTGCCTATGCAAGAGGGTTTCCATGGCAATGTACCAGTGCTGCTTGCTCCCTCCTCACGCTCTGCCTTCCATTCCCTCCCTCTGCCTCTCATCACCCCCCTCTCCAGCCTTCCTTTTTCTCAAGCCTGTTTCCATGGAAAAATCATAATTCACAAAAAATTTCATATCCCCCCCCCCCCCCCCCTTTTTTT